>LOJH01019435.1:9611-21223 GCA_001685095.1 Ellobius talpinus | reverse complement strand
GGGATACATGCAGGCAGATGCTGTATAAATAATTAATAAATAAATCTTAAAAAAGGAGAAATATTTAAAAAAATAAATTAGATATAAAACTTTATACTCACAAAGATAGGATAGATGATAGAGTATTTGCTTTAATCTTGCCAAATACAAATAGACTTGATATTGTAACTGATTCTTGCTTGATAACTGTCTTTTTGTTTATTTGTTTGTTTTTAATTTTACTATGTTAGAATTAAAATCTTCCTTTTTGATTAGACATAAAGGGGGAAATGCTATGAGATGGTTTTTCTATATACTATGAATATGTGTTACTCTCATTGGTTGATAAATAAAGCTGCTTTGGCCTATATCAAGGCAGGATAGAGCCAGGCTGGAAATCCAAGCAGTGATACAGGTTAAGAAGGGCAGAGATTGGAAGATGCCAGCCATCTAGGCACTGAGGAAGGAAGACATGAAGAAAATGAGGTAATGCCACAGCCACATGGCAATACATAGATTAATAGAAATGGATAGAATTAATTGTAAGAGCTATCTAAAAATAAGCCTGAGTCATTGGTCAAACATTTATAAGTAATATTAAGCCTCTGAGTGGTTATTCGGGAACTGGCAGGCAGGAGAGAAGTCTCCAATTACATATAGGCCAAAAATTAATTTTGTGCTTCACTTAGACTGCTATATGAGGTCATGAGAAAAACCCACTTTGCTTCATGGATCAGAACACAATGCTGTTTTCAAGATCCCTCAGAAGACAGACCATTTGAGCTCCACAGGACCAACAACCTTAACACATGGGTGAGTATTTGGAGGCCAATCTTGAGAGAAAGGATGCTTTTGATATTTATCTATTTGTTTCACAACTTAGAAATATATAATCAGATGATTTAAAAAACTAAGCCATATAAGTAAAAGATAAAGGGCAGACATGTCTGATTGTAGAAACATGAATGAAGATACATGTGGACATAGAAATGGAAGACAGAGAGAAGTAAAAAGAAGAAGAAAAATGAAGTAAATAAAAGGGAAAGAAACTACAAAGAGATACTAAAAGACTGCAAGGTAGATGCTTTCCAAAAATTTGCGGACGTGGTCAGGGAACCGTACATTCTGTTTTGAGCAATCTCCACTTAAAGTCAGTTCTTGACTGATAGACAATATAAAGAGAACTAATAATATGTAACATAGTCGTGATAGATTCCTTATGCCATAAAGCAATCTAGTTGAGAATGGGAAGTTTTGCCCTGGATCTTGAGTTTCACGGCTGATACCAAACAAGGAATCCCAATATTTCCCTGGGATGTTTTGCATCTCTGAAGAACTCCATGATTCTCAGGAAAAGAAAGCAGTTCTCCTCCCAAGGTCTTCCTGGCAGCTAGATGGGTGAGACCAACATGAACAACCCCAGACTGAACCCAGGTGGAAAATAAAACCATCACACACTCCAACGAACCAGGGACAGACAGATGTGAGCAAGGCTCACCTTGCCAGCTCTTACTCCAGTGCGATCTAGGATGGAGGCATTGCATTGCTTCCTTATGAAATAGGTTTAAAAATGTCTTGGACCACACAGGTGTGGATAGCATTCATATGAAGACCCACTGGTTAACCAGCTCCTTGCCATCACTGGTTAACTATTTCTCTTCAGGTTGCACCAATTCAGATATGGTACTCAGCTTCTTTCTCTAGATGGATGCTTACATTCATAGACGCTTGTTCATTGGTAAAGACCATAAAAGCACACATTACTGAAGATGTCATAAAGATGGATAGTGTTATAACAAACACAAATAACCCAGCCAGTTCAGTATATCTTATCAATATCATTAAAATTCTATCAGACTCTATCCGTCAGTTTCTCCTCTCTGTTTTCCTATACTCTGTCTTTCCTGCTCCCAAAATGATATCACATTTTCCCGGTTCCTAGTCAACTTTTATATTCACTACTATCCAGTTGTAGAAACTTTCATGTGGTCTATTTTTTTGCTTTTTAACAACCTAGTGCATTGTTTCACTAAACAAAAACCAGTTTTTCCTCTTAGTGTTAGCTGTTACGATTTTTGTTATAACCCATACCATGTAAAAACAATGAGTTAGACCTCTTTGCCCAGAAATGCCTGCTCCTGCATGATCTCGGGGTCATTAAGCATGCTCTTTTATGACACATAATCTTTAGTCATCAAATATCCACTATGTTTATGTCACCTACATATTAGGATGTTTGTGTCTTTGTCCATATCTATAGCTGTGTTTCTCTCCATAATTTTCTGTATTATTATCATGACTGAAAGACAGCAAAGTCCAAACCAGGAGAAGAATCCTATGTGCTTAAAGGTTCATTCAAGGCCTCAGAGGGAGAGGGTAAGATGGAGAAAAGATGAATAAGGACACCAAACAATAAGTCGCCACTTCCACAATCTCACAAAAGCCAGTCCTGAGAAGTCCCTAATGAATCCAGCAAGAAGTCCCTTTGCCCAGCCTTAGCAACAGTCTCTGTCACCTTCTCCCCTGTAAACCAAGTGGTTCTGGCAGCTCTGCGGATAGGAACTCCTGCACAGGCTTCCCTGTCCCAAGATGTCTCCACCGCCTGTCTGTGGGCTCAGGCTAACAACTGCTCCAGGAAAGAGAAACAACCAGGGAGAGGGTGTTCCTCCCTCCTGGCCTGCAGCTGCCCGGCCAGCATAATTAATATAATTGCAATCTGCTCATGCTGCGCCAGGATGAGCACTTGTGAGGAGTGCTGGCACACAAGCCAGGCACACAACACTTGGGCTTTGTAATTAGATGAACAAGTTCCTCCCGTGGAGTCTTCTGGGGATACTCCCAGGAAGGCCCGTGTTCCAGGTTCCAGGACCCAAGCAAGCCACTGCACTGGTCGAAACCCCCAGGTGCCCCTTCAAGCAGGGACCTGAGCGCCTCCCATTCACAAGAGGGCATTTCTCATCACGAGTGAGAAAAGGGGCCAAATGCTTGCGGCCAAGCCTGACCACCTACCTGGCCTAGATCTCTAGAACCTATATGGTGGAGGAGAAAAGTGACTTCCACAGGTGGTCCTCTGACATCCACTAGCACATCATCATGTGTGCTCCACCCACCTCACCTCTAAAACACACAATAAATGAGTGAAGTGGAAATGAGCAGTCTATGCCTTTCCAATTGATACGAAGAAATACCTCTTCACTCACGATTCTATTTTCTTAAATACTGTTAAGGAAGTCCCAAGTTTTCTGGGCCTCTCCTTATCACCAGATACGAAACTTAAGTTAGTGTCTGATCAGAAGCATAACAAAATCATCAGATAACAATCTCTGAAAAGCCAGAATGCTAAATAAATGTAAGTGACAATAATAATCTGGAGAGTATCTGAGGTTGGGGATTTGAACGTTGAAGTCATCAAATCCTCAGTGACTTTCTGTCAGTCCCAGAGTCTGAGATCTTCAGTGGCTCCGTCCTCCCTAACCTCATCCCATCCCCACAGGTATCCATTGACACCCTAGTAATAACCCTACTCAGGTCCTCTACAGCATGTTGTCATATCTCTGCTGTTACAACACACACAGAAAATGTTATGTTAGTCCCAGGGTACATACTTGTTCACACCAACCCTCCTTCCTGTTACCTCCAAGGATTAGGAGAATTAGCAATTCCCACATTTTTCTTGCCCATAGCTCACAAGCTGCATGTAGCCAAGGATAGCTATGACTAGATCCCCAAAACACAATCAAAAATGAGCTTAAGACATTATTAGAAAGTTTATGATTTTGTGTAACTCCATTGTACAATTTTCAGTGGTGAGCTTCATGAATGACAATGTCACATCGCCACATCCAAAGGTTAGACACCCTGAAGAAGGCACTAACTGCCCTGACGTTAATGGACACAACACCAGCTGTTTTGTTTGTCAACATACACAGTGCCCTAAGCTTCCAGAGCCTTCAGTGGTTCACGGCAGTCACTCCCATGGTTAGCTATATATTACAGTCACCAAGAAAACATCTGTAAACACCAATGCTGCGTGGGCATCATCCCAGGAATTCTGATTTGAATAGTTTTGGGGTGGAGCCCCACACTCAGTAAGTCTTACCTTTAGTCTCAGGTGACTAAAAAAAAACACTTGCATGCTTTAACTATATAGCCAAGGCACTTGTGGGAATGCATTCCATTGGCAGATCTCAGAGTGGGATCTGAGTTTTGCATCTTTGTTATCTCTCAAGAGATGCTCACAGAGCACATTTTGAGCGGCATATCTGAGCATCCCTGCTGATCTCCGAGAAGATCTTGCAAGATCAGACTACCATCCCCGACTCTCAGGCTTCTGCCTTTCAGTAAAGGGGCCAGAGAAGTTGTTTTTCTCATGTGGTCCTGTGGATGCTGATCCTGCAGGTACAGGGACCACATATTTTAAGCCACTGGTCTAAAGTTTGACTATGGAAAGCAGTAGCCTTTAGGAAGAAGTGGGTACCACTTGGTAAGAATAAGAGCAGCTCTGCCAGCATAAGAAATCCAAATAGGTCATATCAAACCAAATCAAAATGCCCATCGTTTTATTAAGGATGACGCTCTTGGGTGGCCAAGCACATGGCAGGGATACAGGACAGGAGGGAGCCCATGCAGACCCAAAAAACCACGTGTTCCTCCTCTAGGAGGCCCCTTAAATACCCTGTGGGAGTGGTCCTGAGCCCCCCCAACTAGGGAGGGGTCAGGACCTGCCATGCTGGGATTTGGAATCCAGAGCAAAGCAACTCCCAGGCCAGGGGCTGGGGCTAGGCTCCCAACTTAACATCATTCAGAAGCCTAGAGAAATTTCCATGCTATTAACACTGGAATTTCTCAGGGAAAAAAGAGAGAGAGAGAAAGAGAAAAACAGCTAGAATAAAGCATAGCCAAGGGGACACAGCTACTTTGGGGGATTGTGCTGGCTGGTTTTACATCAAGTTGACACAAGCTAGAGACATCTGAAAGGAGGGATTCTCAGTTGAGAAAACGCCTCTATAAGATCTGGGTATAGGGCATTTTCTTAATTAGTGATTGATGGGGAGGGCCCAGTCCACTGTGGGTGGTGCCATCCCTGGGCTGATGTCCTGGGTTCTAGAAGAAAACAGGCTGAGCAAGCCATGAGGAGTAAGCCAGTAAGCCTCTCACCTCCATAGCCTCTGCATCAGCTCCTGCCTCTAGGTTCCTGTTCAGTTTTGATTTTCTGTCCTGACTTCCTTCAGTGTTGAACAGAGATGTGGAAGTGTAATCCAAAGAACTCTTTCTTCCCTAAAGTGTTTTGGTCATGGTGTTTCATCACAACAACAGTAACCCTAACCAAGACAGGGATGTTGTGAGTCTGAAAGCTCCTAGCAAGAACCTGGAGAGGCCTCAATAGAACCCTTTATGAAAAAGAGACTTCCCCTCAGAGTATGTCCAGAGGAAGCATCTTCTCCCAGAAAAGAGCAAGAGGAGCCAGGTAGGCCCTGCTAGGCTTCTAGTCAAATGCTAACCTCTTCAGCCTCACTGGCTCTCACCAGAAGTTAAGTCTCCTAACCCTGAAAGTTAAAGCTACTCACCCACCTTGTAACTACAGAGTACCCTCTCTCCTCACCCCCACCATGAGTCAAAACACTGTCAATCAGAAACCCATGGGTTCCACATCCTTTCAGACTCCAATGAGTACCAACATGAAAACAAAGGAAGGAGCCAAGGTAGATTAAGGGAAGAGAGGCAGGAAAACAATGAACCCAAAGGGCCTCGGAAATGATGCTCATTGGCTCCCAGGTTTGCCAACCCTCATTTAAAGGACTGCTGCTAATTGACCATAATAGCTACACCCTAGTGAGTTTTCATCATTTTCTCTGGACAACTCCCAGGTAATGAGCTCCAACGGAGAGGGCTAGATTGCTATCAAGCCAGAATGGGGGGAGCCTACAGCAGGGTGCCAGCATGGGGGATAAGTGTGAAAGATTTCTAGCTCTGGGATGTCCCAGAAGAAAAGCTTGTTAAGACGGAAGCAGGGAAGTCAAGATGTGTCAGGGAGCCCTGGAGCCCCATCACAGGACATCCTGCCCAGGCCCGGGGGTGAGCTCACCAGGACCAGTTCTGGTCTGTATTCACTGGCAGCCCCGGCATGCCTCCTAGCAACCCCAACAGCAGGAATGCAGTTGTATGAGTAACTATTGAGTAATTAACTCAGGTCATGGCAGAGTCTGGTTTCAGGAAAGCCTGACTGGGAAGCCATATCACATTACAGACCCCAGGACCTACACACACATTCTGGCTGTGGCAGTCACATGATCCTGTCAGTTGTGTACCACTTGGCTATGGGCACCAGGTTACTATTTGGCCTCCATAGCGGCCCTCAGTCAGATCCTCAACTCTTTAATGATAAAGCAAAATATCCCCCAAAAATCAGCAAGAAGAATGAGACGTGGTATGCTGGGTACTCTAGTTTTAGAACGCTCATTCACTTCTGCTTAGCTCATATATCATTTTATGTACATGTATTTTTTTGCCTGCATGTGTATCTATGTGCACTATGTGCATGCCTGGTGTCCTTGGAGGACAAAAGAGGGGTCAGATTCCCTGGCACTGGAGTCATAGACAGGTGTAAGTCACCATGTAAGTACTGGAAATCCAAGCTTCTAGAGGAGCAGCTGAGGCCATGAACCACTGAGCATCTCTCTAGCAACTCTCCACGAGTTTTTGATCTGTGGATGAATCGATCTTGACTCCATTTTCTCATTTGTAAAATGGTCACAAAATATCTGCTAACAATATTGAGTTAAAGAAAATGTACATATCATCTGAAACACAGTAGACACCTTGTGTTATTGTCATTATTACTATGATTGCAATTCCCAGCTGTTTTTATTAATGATGTTACTATTCCTGGTGTCACAGGCTTTTACTCACACCTGCCAGGTAAATTTGTAAATTCAGAATATGTAAATATTCTCAAAGAGAGTGATCAAGGAGATTATTCTGTTGAACAAGTCCTGCATACACAAATGACACTTTCTAACAAAGAAAAAAAAACTCACAGATTTGAGACTAGAGATTTGGAATTTGATGGCCTGAAGAGTGTCCTCCTCAATTCAGTTCCATCGCCAGCAGGTACTGAGCACTTCCCTTCTACAGTAACTAGAGAGGGCTAGAAGGGCCTCTGTCAACCAAATTGCCCCAAGTTCCAATGCAGAAAATTCTCTGCAGCAAGGAGAGACTAATAAGTGAAGCAGAATGCTGTATCTTTCTGGAACTTTCCATCGCAGAAACCTCAGGCCTAATGCAGTTTTCCTATGAATAAAGGAAGTTTCAGTAGTATTTGCCAGAACCAATCAACCAACAAGTGGCTCTGTTTTAATTAACATAGGTTAATTTTGAGTAATAATGGATCTCATTATAACATTTCCATACATATACATAATGTATTTCTTTGGGGGGTAGAGGGGTAGAAAAAGCCCTGAGTGTGTGAAAGCCTGAGTGAATGTGTAGTTGACTAAGATGACTGTGTCAAGGACTATAGCCTTAGATCCTCAGGAAGTAGCAACGACTTCTCCCCAGCATCCCAAATGAAGGCTCAGAAGGATGAAGAAGCCTGTCTGTGTACAGATATTAACAGTGTGTGCAGAAAATGTCTGCAATAATTTTCACCCCCAGGAAGTTTACAGCCTGGAGACTGATCTCCTTCAGAGACTGCTCCTACCCAGATTAGTTAGACCTGCCTCCTTATTTGCCTGTATACACTGTATATACATAAACACTGCCTGCATCAGTGATATGTAATAACCCCGAGTGCCTGCTGAACTGTATGTAATAAACATGCTGAGTTTCCAGAGTGCTGTGGCTTCTCCATCAGACAGCCAAGTCCTCCCAACCCCAGATTTTCTGTGTGTCCATCTATTTATATGTGTGTTTGTCCTTTCTTCGTCCCCTTGCTGCCCAACTCAAGTCTGTCCCTGTAGCCATGCAGGCCATGGCATATTTCAGTCATATTCACTCTGTTATGAATCTCCCTCTCTTTCTTACTAATACCTTTTCTCTTCCCAAGTAGTATGCTTTCTTCTTTCATGTAGATTTTGGTTTTTCTCTGTATTGTGTTTTGTGACCCAGTGAGTTTCATCAGGAGTGTTACTAGAGCGTGTGTGAGTAATTGTTCACAGAAGAAAAGAAAATGGCTCTTTCTCTAACATCAACCATTAGCTACATTGAAGTCCTCAGGGAAGGGTGGTGCCTTCCCAGCCCCTCTGAAAGGGTACACAGGCCCCATCCTATGTGGACCTGGTGCAGGCAGTCACAGATGTGAGTTCAGGAGTGCAACAGCCTGTCACACCCAGAAGACAGTGTTTCCCAGCACCCCTTCCCAGCCTCTGCTGGCCACATTCTGTTTGGTCTTTCCCTGTGCTCCTAAGCCTTGGACTAAGTGATGTGGTTATCCTATGTGTAGCTGAGTATTTACAGTCCACTTAGTCTCCAGTTTTACCATTTTTGACTACTCTCTGCAGCTATCACCACCCAAAACATGGTTCTAGAGCAAAGATATGAAAGAATCACTGTCAAGAACTCAAAGATCAAGCCTCATTCATGGGTAAGAGTGATTGACCTGGGGACATTCACACAGTGGGAAAATCTAGGTCCTAAAAATGTTGGCCAAGCTCTATAGGTAGGGAAGTGTGACTGGCAACACATCAACGAAGGATATGATGAAATGGAGTTTGGGGTCATTTTCCTAATGACTATACCCAGAGTAGATTGAGTGATAGGGCTGAGGGTCGTGTTGAGACATAAAAAACAATAGGAAATCCTGCAGAGAGAAAAATACCCTTAAACTAAACAAAACACATAAATGCTTTATGTCAATACTGCTAGTTTATCCTGGCAGTGATCAAACAGAGAAGACAGGTGTGTGAGAGAAGCATAGTTTCTCAAGGAATGCTAAGGAAGTGGAGTCTAGTTTTTATGTGGGAGCTCTGGTCCACACACCCAGGAACATTTCCTAAGTCATTGCACTCCCCAGGATAACCAGTGAAATCCAGTTGAGCATCACTCGTGTGTTATCTGTCTTAGAAGGACTAGAACAATGTTGCCTGGATTAGCAAATTAAAATAGGAATAAAATTTACCCAACACCTATCTGAAATCTGAATCTAACCAAGTGCCCTTTATTTCATTGGGCAATCTTATACAGAAAAAAATAAATAAAATAAGCCTCTGCAACTTAAAATCCAATTCCATTGTTTCAAAAACCTTTCTACCAAATGTATAAATTCTATCTCCATTCTCCAGTCTTAAAGGACTAAGAACTGACTATAAGCCTCCATATGCATGTCCCTCCCTTATCCAGAGCAAAACAACTTAGACCCTACAACAGAAGCACCTGACTTTCTTGGCAGTTCACTAAATTTTCCTCAGAACCTACTATGGGGGAAGTTTTTTCCACAGGTGAAATGGTATTTGCTCTCCATTCTGACCAAGTCAAGTGCCATGACAGGAGTCTAGACAAGCAGAAAGCCACAGTAAGAGGGCACCACCCTAAGCCAGTTAGTCCTTCCTTCTTTTGCTGTCTGGCACTGCTACCTAAGGAAACTTTGCAGCTACAGCGTGAGACCTGAACAGAGGTGGAAGACAAGACTGTAGCCACACTGGGAATTTATAGTCATTTGGGCAACTCTCTACCATCTCAACAAATTTTCCATTGAAATGAGTTTTGAAAAATAATTTTCTATTAGTTGCTCTACTGTTTTCACTTCTCAGGAAAAGCAAAACCATCCACTTCTTCCCACTCAACTCTACGACCTTAGAGAAAGCTCACCTACTCCTCCTCTCCTCACACGCCNCATGAGTCCCCTGGATTCTGAGATGGGTACTTTTGTTCTTTGCTCAGTTGCATGCTTTCCAGTCCGCTTCGAACACACAGGCTCCATCTCCTGTCCCTTGTCCATGACTCCATTTGACAATGTCAGCCTCTTTGATGAGACCTGTCCTCTAGATTTTACAGCAGCTTCCCTATTCTTTCCCTAGTGTCTTACCATTTTTTATGTGTGTTCTTTATCATATTCTTCTGGAAGATAAAATAATTTCAAGTTTCTGTATAGGTAGAATAGTATGGAAGAAAAAATCCTTTCTAATACCAAAACAAATTTTAAAAATCTAATTTAAAAATGCTTCAAATGTACAAAACCAATGCTATTAGATTACAAAAAATGAATAAATTTTGATAGATTTTAGTTTTTGACAATAGACTTACTCTTAGAAGAATGGCAGACATATTTATCTAATAACTCAATTGTAATCATTAAAAAATCTAATAGAAATTTTCATTAAAGATAATCTGGAAAAATGGATGCAAGAAAATTCCAAATTGAAAAAGTAATTACGGATGATTTAGTCTTAGCATATCTTAAAATATACTACAGATCTAGTGAATGTAAGAAAATTCCAAATTGAAAAGTAATTGATAATGATTTAGTCATAGCATAACTTAAAATACACTATAGATCTATAGAAAAGTGGTATAATATTAATATTAGAATAGGAACGTGACTGGTGCAGAAGGAGGGATCTGGAAGGAAATCTAAATATACATGTAAACTTCGCTTGTGAGAAAAGGGCATTTTAAATAATGAGAAAACACCATGGAGACAAAGGACATGAATGGTCACTTTGAACCAAGACCACAAATATCTCTTCTTCCCTCCCTCCACCTTTCTAAAGACAGGGTTTCATTGTGGAGCTTTGGCTGGCCTCAGAGTCCTGATCCTCCCGCCTTAGACTCCTGAGTGCTGGGTTTACAGCTGGACAGCACCACACCTTGGCCAGAACTTGGCAGGTCTGAAACTAAATGTGCCATATCAGCCCACAGAGAGTTCTGTAGCAAGATACCTTAGGCAGGGAACTTTGAGACAAATAGATGCTCATTATTCACTGTTTGGTAGGCTGGGAAGTCCAAGAACGAAACCTCAATGGATTTGATGTCTGGAGAGTGTCTTCCTCACACTGTGACTTCCTTGTGTCATCATATGGGTTAAGGGGCTTCCTTAGGCCTCTTTTGTAAGTTTACAAAAGCCAGTCCCCAAATTAAAATAACATGATGACTTCTTTTCATTTGATCATGGAGCAAAGACAATATGCATTTGTGGGTCTCCCTCTTCCTCTGGGGTCGTTGGCTACTGGCCCACAGAGAAGAGGGAGCAGAAATGGGGTTCAGGCTGTGAGTAGGACAGAAAGCACCTCCAGAAGCCAGCTTCAATGAGACACCTCTATTTATTGAAGCCCCGAGGTGGCTTCATATGCAGACCTGATTGAGGACAGATGAACTTAAGGATGCGCCCATTCAAGTATGGGAGGAGGAGAAGCAGCAGTTAGAAGCTGAATCATACAGGGTTTGCAGGGAGATTTTGTGCAAGTTCAACTTCCAAATACAGTCAGGCATCTGGCCTAGGGACACTATCCAAGTAAGATAGAGAGGGAGTCCCACTGCAGAAGGAGTCTTCCATATTATACCACGTTCAGAGAGCTATCCCGACATGGGGAACTGCAACTGGTGTGGGAAGTCCTTCTGTATATGTGTTGCTTGTATTGGTAATAAATAAAGAAGCTGCTTTTGGCCAATGGCTTAACAGAATATAGCCAGGCTGGAAG
>LOJH01019434.1:7027-19671 GCA_001685095.1 Ellobius talpinus | reverse complement strand
TTGAAATTTGCAGGCAAACAGATGGATCTAGAAAACATCATATTGAGTGAGGTACCCAAAGAGAGAAAGACAATTATCGTATGTACTCACTCATAAGTGGTTTTTAGACATAAAGCAAAAAAACCCCAAACAAACAAAAACAAAGCAAAACAAAACAGCCTACAATTCACAATTCCAGAGAACCTAGACAACAAAGAGGATTCTAAAAGAGACATGGATATAATCTACATGGGAAGTAGAAAAAGACAAGATCCCCTGAGTAAATTGGGAGCATGGGACCATGGGAGAGGGTAGGAGGGGAGGGAAGAAGAAAATAAGGGAGAGGAGAAAAATATATAACTCAATAAAAACAATTTAAATAAATAAATAAATTTAAAAAAAGCATTTGCCTTGAGTCTCAGGGGACTGTTTGAGCCAATCTTGATATGCTTGTATTTTCCAGAAGGCAACTGTCCCCAGTCCTATGGCTCTTACATCTCTCACCTCTTCTTCCAACATGTTTCCTGAACCTTAGGTGTAGGGACCTGTTACAGATGGTCTTTCAAGATGTCTGTGCCTGGAGTTTCAGGACAGTGTCACAAAACTGACTAAAACCCAAATAACAGCACCCCCAAACTAACCCCCAACTAACACCAACTAACCCCCAACTAATCCAAAACTAACCCCAACTAACCCCCAAACTAACCCCAACTAACACCAAAGTAACCTCCAACTATCCCCCAACTAACCCCAAACTAACCCCAACTAACCCCCAAACTAACCCCAAGTAACCCCAAAGTAACCCCCAACTAGTCCCCAACTAACCCCAATTAACCCCAAACTAACCACAACTAACCCCCAACTAACCCCCCACATGATGTGTTTTTCATAAAGCAGGTTTTTGTTTGTTTGTTTGCTTGCTTTTAAGCCTATGTGGGTGCTGGAGAGATGATCAGATGTAAAGAGTGCTGATTGCTCTTCCAGGGGACCCAGGTTCAATTCTCAGCCCTCGCATGATAGCTAGTAACTGTAATTACCGTTCCAGGGGACCTGACACCCTCTTCTGGCCTCTGCAGGCAATGCATGCATGTGTTCACAGACAGATGATCTAAGAGAAAAATTCATACACATAAGTATGCCTTTAAAAAAACTTATTTGAATTTAAGGTTACAGACAGCTGTCACTTCTGACAGCTTTTTTTCATGACTCTAGTCAAGCCCTTACAAACTAGCGAATGGATGTCGTATCTACCGTTTTAAAGTTTTTCTTCCTCTCTCTAGACTATAAGCATTGTAAAAACAAAACATTCAGTGTTGCCTACAACTATATCCCTAGTATTTAGCAAATTATTTGTATGTAAAGAATGTCTACATTAAATATATTAATGCATTAATTGGTAAATTAATAACAGAATTAATAACTAGCCATATAGGAAAAGTTAATGAGAAATAATAATAGAGAAAATCTGAAAACTTAAGGTGGAAGATAAAGGCACTTGCCAAAAACCTTGACAACCTGAGTTTGATCCTAGCAACTTACATAGTGGAAGGAGCGATCCCATTCTTACAAGTTGTCCTCTGACCGCCATACATGCGCAGTAGCAAATAAGCACACACAAACACACACACACTCCATATATGAAGATAGAAGAAAGAGAATGGAGAGAAAGGAAAGCTGGGGGAAAGAAAAACAAGGAAGGAGGAAGTGATAAAAACACCCTTTCTCTCAAATGCCATTGGACTTAGCATATGTATGAAAGCAGAGAAAGGACTATTGTAGGGAGAAAGTGAGAGGAGGGGCAGGGACAGGAAAGTGGAGGGCACTACAATGATATGTAAGAAGGTGTCATAAGAAATCCATTACTTCGCACATTAATTTAAAACATCAATTAGCAATAAAATACGCAGGACATACAAAAAACGTTTAAAATAATGAAAACATTGCAGTGTGTATCCAGTAATTAGATCTCACCCCCAGATTGCTTCCTGTCATTCGTCACTGCAAATGACAATGAACTTCTCTGTCATTGGTCCTTATGTTTTGAGTCCTAAGTTGGAATTACTGAGCTGATTTAACTTTGGGAGGAAGCAGGACTGAGAACTAAACCCAAGGTCTTGCTCCCAGTAGGCGTGTGCCCTAACATTGAGCAACACCCCAGCCTTGATGCTTAGGTGGCAGAAACAGCTGTGCACTGCAAGTCTCCACCAAGGGGAGCGTTCCCAGAATTCCCTCTTGTTCGCCGGGCTGGCGAGTGAAATGGCCTGAGTTCTAATGTTCATGTTCAACACAGACATTCTTTGCTATTTCCACATGGTTCGCAAGCTATGGCCCCCAGGGACACTATGCAGCATCGTCTCCTGGGGAGCGTTTTATAAGGCTTGTGCCTGAATTCAACCACAAGCCAATAAGACCAGACTCTTGGAGTGGTGCCCATGGATTTTTTTTGTGTGTGCATTTTAATTTTCTCAAGTAATTAGCAGGCAGCCTGCAGGACACATATTTACCAAAATGTCAAGTGCTGTGATTTAGAAATTAAATATTTAACTATGCAACATACCTAGACACTCATGATTAGATATTCAAAGATCTAATTCATGCACGATATTAAACTCCATGAGTTGTTTAAAGAAGCATACCTACATATTCTTTCCTTGGCTAAACTCTAAAGCCTATGACGCAGGAAGCAACAGTGGGGAGAATATTCCAGAATGACGACTTCCTGGACAATCATGAGTCCTTTTTTTAAAAAAAGTCATGAATACTTATCTGTTTGAAAAGGAAATAAATTCAGGGGGAGGGGGCAGGGATTGTCTGTTCCTTGCTGAGTTCCAGCCCAGCAAACCCCGGAAACTGCCACTCCGCTTTAGTCAGACTGGGGGACCTGGCCAAAGCACAGCATTTTCAGCGGTGATGATCCCAGAGAGAGGTCAGCTCTGCAGACTTGGTCTTCAGGCCGAAGGGGTCACCTTATTGTCGCACGCCATGAGTGCCACCAGGTGGCGAGGTTCCCTTAATTTCCTCAAGGTATTTATCTCTTTGAGGATGTGAGTATAAACATCTTCAAGTTCTCCGGTTTAGGTGGCTTACCTTCGGACCATAAGCAATGCCAGGAAATGAGCTTACTTTGCCTGATGGAACTCCACACTGAGGCTGTGTCTGTGAGGGACAAGGTAGAGCTTCCTAGAGTAAGACCCATCTGCTTCTGACTCCCAGTGCTGGGATTGAAGGTGAGGGCCACCATGCCTAGTTCTGATTGCTGTTATGTCAAGTTGTAGGTCACATTGGTCTCTCATCTTGAAAGTCATACTGGTGTCGACACTGAAAACGATCTATTTATAACCAATACGGGACAGAAATGGGTTCCAATTCTCCTTATTTTGTGAAAAAACAATGCATAAAACACCTGAGATCACAAAATATAACCTCTAGATTTTGCAAAATGATATTTTGAAGAAAGTTTCACCACAGGCTTCCTGCGAGAGTAAGTTTAGGTTCTGTATTAAGAATTTGAGGTGTTTGTTTGCCTATTTGAGTTTTTTGTTGTTGTTTTTTTTGTTTTTAAGTGAAATGGAATTTGAGTATTTTCTAAATCCCCTTTGCTCCCAGGGGCCTCGTGAAGTGAGGAGTCCTTACAGCTTGGTGTTGCCATCTCCCCTTAGTTGTAGACTGTGGCCTTCCCTGCTCTACCACTGCCTGATTTACTTCTTTGAGACAGGGTCTCTCCTCAGAGCTGCATTCCGGGCAGCCAGCAGTGCCGAGAGTCTCCTGACATCACTTCTGCAGTGCTGGGAGAATAGGCACCTGCAGCCATGCCAGCTTTGCAAGTGGATGCTGAGACTTGAACCCAAGGTTCTCAGACTTTTGCTGCTTGTGTTCCTACCCACCGGGCATCTCCCAGCCCAGTCACTGCTCCTTTTTGGCAATTCAACTCAGTTCTGTAGTTTCCTTCCAAATATTATCTTAACTGTTTACTATGCTATACATTTTGGCATATAACATTTTAATTACTAATGTCAGAAATTTTATATCACTATCCTTATTATTTGTTTTTAAAATAAATGTTTAGATATTTTCAGTTGTGAGACATGAAAATCTCAAAAATTTTTTCTTCTTCTTTTCTTTCTTTTTTTTAACTTCCAAACTGATGGCAATAAAGTCAGAAAGTATATTAACTATGATGTTTATTTCAAACATGTCAATGCCTTTTTATCAGCTGGCAACTGTTAACCTTTGTAAATTCTGAAACACACACACACACAAACGCACACTCACAGTGTCCCTTTGACTCTCACCTTAGTAAAAACAGAAGTTCAGGTGTCTACTACACTTTCTTCTTCTTCTTCTCTCCCTTCAGCCCAAGTAGAGCTGCCCTGAGAGGTACATTTTTTTGTCTGATAAGATGGATGCCTCTGATTTCTACTGGTTTATATTTTCTTCTTACACTTTTTAAAATTATTTTATTGTCAGTTGTTCTTTATACCTTTGAGCTCAGTGTATTCTATGGAATTATATAGTGCTGAAACACACTGTCATCATTCCTAGGGTCTCTATTTGATCAGTGAATCTAACCCATTTTTACTTATTGTACA
Source organism: Ellobius talpinus (assembly GCA_001685095.1). Classification (NCBI taxonomy): domain Eukaryota; kingdom Metazoa; phylum Chordata; class Mammalia; order Rodentia; family Cricetidae; genus Ellobius; species Ellobius talpinus. The sequence goes on along the minus strand of LOJH01019434.1, from coordinate 15,103 downwards.
AACTGTAAAATAGGAGCTCATTTATGTGCCTTTGGTTAGGTTTTTGCTATTTTCCCCCCTTCTCCAATCCTCTGTAGGATCTTAGAGCTTTTAAGGTAATGTCTTAGTTTAACTTCCTGTACTGTCATAAAATACCCTGGCAACCACAATTTAAGGGAGCAAAGTTTGGTTATTATTTCAAGATGACAATTAAGCTATCACAGGTATCTTTACAGTTTTGAGGTTTGTTGTTAATATCTGATAATTCTATCTTACAAGATCAATAGTTATGTTCATTTATCCATCTAAATTTAAATTTTATTTATCTTTGAATCTTGGACTCTTATCTACCTACCCCAAACAAATGGGAAACTTAAGTAAGTTTCTTGTTTTTGATTGTGGCATCTCCATACTGCTATTGAAGCCATCATTAGTGCTGCTGTTGTTGCCAGTGGGGGCTTTGCTTACTTAGACTTCAGAGCCTGAGTTATTCCTGCAAGACAGCAATTGATCTCTCCATTGCCCTGACCATCTACCGTCACCATGAGTGAGCACTGCACATTTCTTTCACTGATTTCAGAGGGAAAGAAACAGCCCCTGTGAGAGATCTTTTGAACCCACCTCTTATCTGTGACCCCCCGTACTTCCTCACCCCAGACCCGAGCAACCTCCAACAAGAAGAGGGTACCTCTTACCCTCTTGCTGATCTCTGAACATGGTTTACATCACCCATCTCTGTATTACCCTGAGGTGTGACAGTCCTGGGATGGGACCAGATCAGGGGTCTGAGTGAGCTGCTATCCTGCTTGGAATTGTGAATCTACTTTACACAAGCTCATTAGTCGACATGAGAGACTACATGTGCCAGTTCTCAAAAAACACATTACATAAATATCTGTGATGCATTATAGAGATGTATTTCTTTTCCTCTTAAATCTTAAATGGGTAAAAATCCTGGAGAGAAGAAAAACATTAATCATTTTATTTGAGCAGTTTTGAACTATTTTTAGCTGGCAGACGTTAAGGTGAGAGTCGTATTCATGACTAGAATATTAGAAGAAGCTTCTTCACATCCTTCCCTATTTAAAATTGTAATTTGATTTCTTTTAAACAAAATGGACTATAATGCATAAAGGGCTGAGGACTGGAGAAGTTCAATACGAGTGCATTTTCCTCTCCTATGCTTCATTGAAAACAAATTTCAAAGAGAAAATTGCTACACATATTACTTGTAGTTGAACAGAACACAGACTTCATTAGGAAGATGATAACCAAGATGCTACTCTCCTTATTATGGTATCTTTTCTAGAACAGGTTGTCTTTAAAACTAGGAAGAGACTTCAAAAGAAACAGAACATTCATGCTGTCTTAGTTTCTTTTCTTGTTGCTATGAAAGGACACCTGAGAACAATGCAAGAAAGGCATGGCTTATTTTGGCTGCACATTTGAGGATAGAGTTCACCATGGAGAGGAAGTCATGGAGGCTCCTGGTTGCCCAGTTGTCACATTGAGACAGCTAGTCATGTTGTTCCCAGAGTCAGGAGAAGGGTGACAAATGCTCCTATCGAGCTTCCTCCCTCCTTTTTATTCAGTCTGACATTCCAGCCTATGGACCAGTGCTGCCCCCATGCAAGGTGAATCATCCTACCTCAATTAATTTAGTCTAGAAAAATCTCTCATAGCCATGCTCAGAGATTTGTTTCCATGTTGATTTTCAATTCTGTCAAATTGCCAAGATTGACCATCACAGTAATAATAAAAATTTCTATTTAACTTTAAAAATAAAGGAATATATATGTACAAATATGTGTACACACACACACACAAATTCTTTTGATTCTTTGGGAATTTCACGTACCCTAATCCTGCTTATCTCCCAGTCCCTTACCCCTGAAGCACCCCTCCAAAGAAAGCCTTCTCAAATTAATTAAAAACAAAACAAAAAAAAAACACAACTCACTCCTCCATCTTTCCCGTCCTTCAACACCTCTCTATTCCCCCTAGTGGCACTGGGAGCCCAGTTGTGTCGTGCAGTCCACCCTTTTGTCTAACCAGCCCCACTTGCAAATGTTCACTGCCGTGAGTCACGGCTGGGCTCAAGGCCTCTGGCACACCGTCATCCCTGGACCCTTGCTGATATGCCTCTCAGACATCCTGCTGTCGCCCTGAGTCTTGAAAATCCTGCAACTCTTGTTCCCCAGGACCAGCCCCTTTATACACTCCAGCAGGTCGCAGATGGGGTAGATATTACTGTATGCCAACCCAAGACTCAGGATGTGGGTCTGGGTGGTAGCTGAGCTGGTCAGTCTGGGCCACTGGGACAGCCCGCCTTAGGCAAGGCTGGAACCAGTTCTCCTAGGCCCGTGCCATCAGAACCAGCTCTCCCACACCTGTGGTGAGGGATGGGCTCACCTCTCCCGAGTGAAGGGGGCCAGCTTTCCTGCTGCAGAGTCCAGCCGGGGGCCGGGCCAGCTATCCCAGGGCCCCTGAAAGGCAGGGCCAGCTCAGCACAGCCCTCAGATTTCAACATGCATGGTACCTGTAGCCCCTTTGGTAACTCAGGCCATGGACAGCATCACAGACCCCAGCTGCAGCAGAACCAGGGACCCAGACATAGCATTTGGCAGCAGCTGAGGCCTGGACGTCACCATGGCCTCATGGCAGCTCGGGTCCAGATGTCACTATGGACCTTGGTAGCCTGCCACCCGGGTCAGTGTGACCCTGGCAGCAGCATGGCCCTTGGACATCAACATAGTCTCAGGTCCCAGTCATCTACACAGTCCATGGTGGCAACAGGACTCATGTATATCAACTCAGATCTGGCTGCTGCAGGGCCATGGACCCAGACATGATCCTCGGCAGCAGCTTGGGCCCAGAAGTCACCATGGTGCCACAAAAGGCATGGCCCTTGGGCACTAACATGGTCTCAGGTGTCTGACCAAGACCCTGGGTATCCACATAGCCCTTGGTGGTGACAGGAGCCACAGAAAAAAATATGTGATTATTTATGTGCCCTTCCATATGCTCTCTCCTTAAAGTACTAAACCAAAGAAATATTAAAACATACTATAGTCTCCAAGTTTCCTTAAATTAGTACTAAATGAAATGCAGACAGTATTTGTTGGGAAATTATGGAAGATTTTTTCTTTTTTTTTTGGCTTTTCGAGACAGGGTTTCTCTGTAGAACCTGTCCTAGAACTAGCTCTGGTAGACCAGGTTGGCCTTGAACTCACAGAGATCCACCTGCTTCTGCCTCCCGAGTGCCACCACCACCCAGCTGGAAGATGGTTTTTTATAATCTTCACTCTTAGTGAGACAATAAACACACTATTATTTGTAATAATATGATAAAAATTACAATAATTTTCTATAATATATGTCATGGGTAATATATATGTAATAACAGATATATAGTATGGATAATATAGATATAATAATCTGAGGGTCTCAGGTATATTTTACAAAAAACATAATAAATTGGCCTTCTTTAATATAGAGACATTTTTTGTTTGGAGATAGAATCTCTCTATGTGGACCAGTCCAGGTGTGAACTCAAAGTGATCCACCCACTTGCTTTTGCGGTAAATGCTGGGATTAGAAGTGTGCGGCACCATGTCCAGCCCAAGCCTGTTGTTGGCTCCAGTCAATCCTCTGCTTTCACTGTGGCTTCCAGAGCCAGAACTTGGGCTGTCAGGCTTGCATGGCAAGCATCTAGCTCATGGCGTGCCACCATTGAAGACTTGTTTAACGTGTTAATACTTTAATTTCTGTTTGTGAAGATGAGGCACAAAGATTAAGCTGTTTAACCTAGAACTGGTTATGGCATTTTACTTAATGAAATAAAACTAAATCAATTTGGTGGGGAGTGGGTATTGAAACCAAGTCTTATGTGACCAGGCTGGGCTCAACCGTTCTGCTGCAAATTCCCAAGGGCCAGGACTGTAAACAGGCACCATTGTGCCTGATATTTTTAATGATCCTTGGTTCAAGTTTTAAACTGATTTATTTAACAATCTATAGATAATTTTTGCTACTTATATAAAACATCTGGCTTGCTCATGAATTGTGCCTGATACATTAAAGTCAGTCTATAGTCATCAGGTCTTCCGTAAAATTCCATAGTTAGTCCCCTGTGCACACTGTACATGGAGAGAGAGGAGAGACAGTTACCAAAGTTGTTAGGATCAAGGCCTCCTTTCCCCTACCCCCACCGTATCAAGCTAGACTGCCCCCTCCTCCGTAGCCAAGAGAGGAGCACTAGGGAAAGCAGGTTTATTCAATGTGGCCACTTTGAGAAGAGGAGCAGGTGTTCATCTTTGGGGCCTAGAGGGGTTTAATTTAGAGATCAAGAATTATGCACGACTATGCAATCCTGGTGAAGCTGAGGTCCTGACCATAATCACTGGCTAGGTTCCAGAGTCTCCTGCAGTGACAGATAGAGTCGGAAGGTATGAACTCTCTTCCCCAAAGACAAGCTCCTCCTCTGGGTAATATCAGGCTCCCAGGTCTTCCTTTTCCCAGCGTGGGTTTCCTGGGAAATTCCACTGTCTTGGGGTTCATTTTCTCTATCCTCTGACTATCAAAGGTTAAGGGTTATCTTTAGAATGTCTTCATTTCTGCCAAGACTGTTAAAAGCCTAGAAGTACAGTCATCACGCTGTTTGTCCTTAGCCCGCTCAGACAGGTAGAGGGCCCTGGCGCCATCTGCCCACAGCAGCTAAGGACCAAGTGTCCAGTGGGTGTTATTCCAGCATAGCTATCAGAAAGTCTAACTCAGCTGGCACTAATAGCACAGAAAGTCCAAGGTAGGGCAGCTGGCTTCATTACATCGGGGCTCCTCGCCAGGGTCGAGGCAGGCCCCCCTCATTTCCCTGTGCATGTTGCTCTCTGTTTGCTTTTGATGGCAGGATGATGGCAATGGCTTCCAGAACTTCAATACTCAAAGATTTTTTTGTGTATGTTTCTGTGAAGGACAAAAACTTCACCAACAGTTTCAATCCAGAATTATAGACACTTCTGTCCTAACCTCTCATTGGCAAGGAGAGTGGCATTGAAATGGGCTTATATGAATCAAGATGACCCTTCCTCAGGCAGAGGAGGGAGCCAAGCAATTCTGAAGTGCTGTTGCAGCTGCTTTCTGATGCCATGACAAAGAGACTTAGAGAGAAAGGGATATTTCAGCTCACAATTGCAAGTTACAGCTCACCATAGCAGGAACACTAAGACAGTTGGCCACATCCTGTCCATATTCAAGAGCAGAGAGAATGAATGTATGCACGCTTGGCGGTCAACTAGTGTTTTCTCCTCATACACTCCGGAGCCCTACACCAGGAAATGGTGCTGTCTATTCTCAGACTGGGTTTTCCCACCTCAGTTATGGTGACCAAGACAGTCCCCACGGACTTACCCACAAGCTGACCTGATCTAGGCTACCTCTCGCTGAGACTCTTCCCAGAAGTTTCTGGGTCACGTCAAGTGGGCAATTAACACTATCCATCACAAGTGTGCATCGTCTCAATAAAGACCTAACTCAGGGTTCTGGTTGCAGAAAAGGTAAGTGGATGGAGGGTCTGCATGACTGTGCTCCCTAAGTCGAAGCAGAAGTGGTCCCCAAAGTAGGGCAGCACTTCCAACCATCTGCTTTGTGGAAGAGAATCAAGTTAAGAACAGAGGTCCCTTTTATTTTCTGAATTGCTACAGCAGCTTCAAACCCTGATAAATTTTCAAGGAAAGGTTAAATAGAATTATGCTGTCCCTTAAGAGAGACAGGAAACTCTACCTGGAAGACAGAGTAAATTCTGCATTATATTTGTAACTCGAAGCAATTTTGGAGAAAATATAATTAATTGAAGCAACTTGATGTGCTCAGCTCCAATTCACAGAAGCTCCATCTCTGCTTGCCTCATGGTCAGACAATTCATCGTTAGTCACAGGGAATGCAGAGAGAGAATGGCTCCCAGGACGACTGATTCCACTCTTCCATCTCTTGCCCCACCTTCCTCAGATTGGCTCCATTTGAGCCAATTGGTGGCTGAAGTGACTCTGGTTACCACAACCACTCAAGACACTGCCCCCAAAGGGGTGTGCCACCAGCCCATTAGAGTGGGAGGGCCTTCCCAACAGGCTCCTTCATTGCATCTCAGGCCAGAACTGAGCCATGTGCCCGTTCTTCAGTGGGTCTTTGCACAGACAGGTGATTTAGTAAACACCTCCTATGGGAGAGTTCTGACTGAGACTTATTATGGTGACTGCTGTGACCATGTCTTCTTATCTCTTAAACTCAATGTCATTGAGATCAGGTGTCATCAAAGTAATATTCCAGCACATTAAAATTGTGTTCATCCAAGTATATATTGTTTGTTCAGTGAGCACCCTTTCCTGCCCTCCCCTTCACTTGTACCCTTTTCCTCTACACACACACACACACATTCACACATGCATGCGCAAACACACACACACCACATACACGCACACACACGTGTACACACACATGTAGTGATATTTCATTTGNACAGACCAGACAGTGGTGACACATACCTTTAATCCCAGTAGCCACACTAGTTTGTCATAGAAACCGGGTGGTAGTGGTGCGCACCTTTAATCCCAGCACTGGAAAGGAATATAAGATGGGAGGAGACAGCTCTCACACACAGTCTCATTCTGAGATTCCTGGAGGCAGGATCACGTTTTGGACTGAGGTAGAGGTAAGACCCAGTGGCTGGCTGTTTTGCTTTTCTGACCTTCAGGTTGAATCCTAATATCTGTCTCTGGGTTTTTATTATTTGTGCTACAATGACATTCAAATGTTTGGCAAGAATTTCCACATTAAGCCTGAGATAGCTTTAAAAAGAGGACTCTAGATAGACAAGAACAGAGTCAAGCTCAGCTTCTTGGTAACTGTCTTTACTATGGTAACCATCAGAGGCATGGTTCCTTTAAAAGAGGCTTCCTGACTCAGCCTTAGCAGCAAAAATCTTACAGCTCTTTTAAGAGGCCCTGCCACCAAACGCTTAAATGGTGTTTGTGAGCACCTAATGGCATTCTTCTTAGTAGTGGCATGAACTTAGAAGCTCCATAGAGTTGTGGTAATAAAAGTGACTCCTGCCAGTCATGAAGCTGCAGTCTCAGGAAGCCAAGGAGTGGGCTGGACCCAGCCACCAAGGCTGCAGCTTTAATCCTAGCCACGCTGCTTAGCAGATTAAAGACTCATGTGGTCAGGAAAAGACAGAGATGCATAGTAAAGACAGATTCAGATGGAAATTTAAAAAATACTAAACAGATTACAGTGTGTTTAAAAATATATTTAGGCTTGGGAGAGAAAAGAAGAAGGACAGAGAAAGCTCTTTAAAAAATAAAGTAGCTGGGCACGGTGGTATCTGCCTTCAATGCCAGCACTTAGGATGCAGAGGCAGTGGGATCTCTGTGAGTTCAAGGCCAGACTGGTCTACAGAGTGAGTTTCAGGAAAGCCAAAGTTACACAGAAAAATCCTGTCTCAAAAAACCAAAAATTAAAAAATAAAATTAAAGAAATGGAGTTTTAAAAAGCCATATAAAGATGGAAAATACACAAAGAGTCTGGATACTCTATATTATTGTGTTGTCTTTGAATTGTTTGACTTCTGAGAAAGGAGCAACAGCTTCTAAACTGGATTAATCCAACATATGTATTTGAAAAAGCCTTGACTTCAAAACTTAAGTCAAAAGATATGTTACTTTGGGGAAGAGGTTTTGCTTCTGTTTTCACAGGTATTGAGAGGCTGTGGATTCATTCTGGGTTAAGAAAAATAAGGCTTGATCAAGGAAGACCCCTGAAAAATCCCCCAAAGGAGTGAATGGTCCAGATAATCCAACATTCTAGAGCACCTCTGTTGCAGTTTTCTCTGAGTTCTACATCCAGAACAGCTTCAAGCCTGCTGACTGAGATGATCCAGCCTCACAGAATACTCCAGTCAGGTCTTGACCATAATCCTAAATTTTCTTTGAGTCCCTATAAGAATATGAGTATCCCCAGTCAGCAGGAAGTAGCCTAGAAAATTATGCTCATATTCCCCCAAAATGGATTATGGATGTTTGTCTTTGTTTAGAGTGTTGGTTACAA
>LOJH01019432.1:0-16195 GCA_001685095.1 Ellobius talpinus | reverse complement strand
TGTGTGTGTGTGTGTGTGTGTGTGTGTGTGTCCTGCCCTGTCCCACAGCCATTTAGTCCCAAAGAAATACACAGAGGTCTACATAATCCAGTTTGCCTATTAGCTCAGGCTTCTTATTAACTCTTACATCCTCAATTAACCCATAATTCTCGTCTGTGTCAGTCACGTGGCTTGCTACCTTTTTATCAGCAAGGAATTCTCATCTTGCTTCCTCTGCACTGGGTGACAACTGCAGACTCAGCTTTTCCTCTTCCCAGAATTCTCCTGTTCTGGTCACCCCACCTATACTTCCTGCCTGGCTACTGGACAATCAATGTTTTATTAAAGCAATAGAAATGACAAACCTTTACAGGGTAAAAGACCATTGTCCCACAGGAAAAGACATCATGAAAATAAAAAACTTCTGCAAGCTGAAGAAGCCATCAACCTGATGGAGTGGAAGCCCACTAAGAGTGGGCGATAATCTTTTCTAGATAGTATCTAACAGATGATTAATATTCAGAATATAGATATTCAAAAAACAAAATAAAAATAACCATTATATTTTAAAAATTGGTCTGGAGCCTGAACAGAGAGTTCTCCAAAAAAAGAAAAACTGGCTAATAAATGTTTCAAAAAAAGTTTCTGCTCTCTAGCTATTAAAGAAATGCAAACGAAAATAGTTTTGACGTTTTTCTACACCCACAATAGAATGGCCAAGACCAACAAAACAACAGGCAACAAATGCTTGAGGAAATGTGTGGGAAAAGGAATACCCCTTCACTGTTGTTGGGATTCCAAATGGTCCCAGTCACTCTGAATATCAGCAAAGAAAGTCCTCAAAAAGTCAAAAATAAATCCACCATATGATTGTGCTGTAACATTCCTATATGCTCAAAGGACTCCACATCCTATCCCATAGATACATGTTCAGCCATCAGTGCTGCTTAATTCCAAATGACTAGAAAATGAAAACCATCTTAAATGTCCTTCAAGCTATGAATGAATAATGAAAACGTAGTACATATACACTAGGGATAATGTTCAGCTTCTTGCCAGTCTTTAAATACACCCTCAGCAGCTTTCAATCTTCTTGTTGCTTCTGAAGTGTTCATTTGTGTGCTACCCCCACCCCACCTCCACTCCTCGTGACAGTCAAGCTTACTTTGAGTGGTAATCACATACTTTTCATTAGGGAATTTCTGATTCCTTTAGCTCATCCTCAGGACTAGAGTCAACAGGCATACTTTCAAGCCTCACACTTCTTGATACCTCCTTTTCTCCTTGAACTACCTACTACAGTCACTAAGGCAGTTATACCTGGAGTATAACTATCTGTACCTTCCCCAAGTTTGTGCAATATTTTCTTCTTGCATTTTTAGTCCATCTCTTTGTGTTCTTATCAAGTTTCTAGAATTTAGGTACCACAAGTGTTTCTAGTGTGACAAACAAGCACTAATTCAATTTTACTTTTTATTACCTACTGACCTACCGGTCAGAAATTCGTCTCTATCCCATTCCAAACTCCCACAGTCACTCATTTCTTAGCTTATATCACTCCTTTTCTGTATAGTTTGCTTGCTCCTTAGGTAGTATAAGTTCTTCTCTGGCTATGATTCTATGACTGGATTCTATGATGTTCCCCACAGTCTCACCTTCTTCCCACACTCTTATGTTTTGAATACTTAGTCCCCAGGTTGTGACATGGAATCATTCAGAGGTAAAGTTTGCCTACGTAAAAGGGGAGCAAGTAATTCCTACTAAAGAAGCTTCAGGAACTGAGTAGAAATGGCCAAATAGAGACATCATTTGTGCTAAAGGCAACAATGTTCTGCATGTGGGGCTACCCAGCTTGATGAATCCCAGATGACTGTATCAGGACACCTGGATTCTGGACAAGGAATTAAATGTTTTTGCTGTTATTGTGAATTTCAACCATATATTCTTCACTGTTCATCACATTCTATCCTCCTATATTTCTTCTTTGGAATAGTAGTAATTTCTCTATGTTATTGTTCATGAGAAATTTCTACCTCTCATTTTAATTTTGTAGCACCACAAAGTTGATTGGTTTTGTCTTGAGCATCAAGAGATGCTTGTAGAACATGGCTGGGTTGTTAAGATCATGGGAACTTTTGAAGTTAAAAATGAATGTGCATTATATAATCAAAAAGTGTGAGCATCTAGGGTTCAGTCTACAAAATTTTATGAATTTGAAATATGAGTATTCACCATTGACTCGTGTGTGTGTGGGAGCCTGTGTATTGTGCTGTGTGCATACACTTTACCTCCAGATGGCGGCACTGTTTTAGGAGATTATAAAAACCACTAGGAAATGGAGCCTATCTAGAGGAAGTGAGTTGCTCAGGGCTGAACCTGGAATGTTCTAGTTCAACCCTCTCACTTTTTTTTCTTTTCAGTGTGATTTCAAATGAAGTCATGTCATGAGCACTCTGCCATGCCTTCTTCGGTATGATGAACTGTTCCCCATCAAACCTGAATCTCTCTTGTTTCCATCAGGTGTTTGGTCATAGCTAAGCAAAAATAACTAATACAATCTTATACTATTGTAAAAGAGAAGCTAGACAAAACAACTGTAGAAGAGAAACAAATACTAGAATTTGTTGTCAAAACAAAGAAAACAACATTTTCTCCATATTTTATATGTGTTAACTCATTTTTCATTCTATGCAAGATGTTGATTTCTTAAAATCTAATATGAAATATTCTAGTAGGGTATGTACAGTGTTATTTGAAGTGCTTAGATTAGCTCACTGTTTTAGAGAAAACATAACTATAGGGAGAAAGAGAGGAAAATGTGTTGTCATCTATATGAATTTGGTGACCTTCACCAAAAGAATAAAAATGAAAAACAGTATATATTTTTTTTATCAAAACAGAGATACAAAGAATAAATGTTTGCTTTTTCATAATATAATGAAATTCTGTAAAATATATACAAGAAGTCGAGTAGAACTAGAGTCTCCTAGTCTGCTACACAGTCAATGCAGAGTAAAATTCTGCTATGGATCAAAGGTTGGGAATGTGTATGGCTGCTGTCTGTGGATGCTTAGCTGCTGGGGGCATTCAAAGTCTATTTAAGAATGCAATGTTCAGATGACCATGAAATGTTAGAAAACTGTATTTCTCCTATGGTCATAGATATGCCAGCTATTTCTGGCTTCATCTCTAAAAGTATTCTTTATTCTTTTATTATCTGCATGCAAGCTTCTATAATAGAAATAAAATGCTTTTAGGTTTTGCAAAGTTGTGGATCACATCTCCTATATGAAAGAATATATGTCTTTCAAATACATTCTGTTAACTGACCCACCAAAATAAATAGGCAGCTTAGGCAATAAAACACATGACAAAAAGATGGAGTGGGAGAATAGTGACCATTTAAAGCTTGAACAGAGAAATAACCCCAAATGGAATTTCCTGTCAAATTTAGCAATGGTTCATTGCTTCTGCTTGTGTATTGTTTATGTGAAACTGGAGCTAAATAAACCAGTCCATGACCTGCTTTATCTGCCAAATGGATTGAGCATTTATTCTCTCTGCCTCGCAGGCTTGTCATTTCAGTTTAGCCTTGCAGATGGTGCATCCATTTCCCTGAAACGGAGCCATTAAACCGTGCCTTGTCAACATTTCTTGTTAGTTAGCATTCACCCTCAAGTCCATGTAGCTTGTGCCACTTTCCCAGCCAATATTCACAGCATCCATCCTACATCACTCCATCTTTCAGTTCACCTCGACAAAGCTGGGTGCTTAGTTACCTGCCATGTTTCCTTCAAGTGTGCTACAGGGAAAATTAGAGTGTCAAGTACTCAATCTCTATTTTTAAGAAAAGACTATATCTAAGGAACTCTGAGTGTCTGAATGTGCTTGTAAGTAAGTTTTGGGTAAGATTCTGTTGGCATTGACCTCAAAGAGTTTGTCTTCCTGTGTCACATGACAGAGTAAACTTTGATGCAGTAAATATGTTAGTTGGACGATGTTAGCAAATGTGATTTTATGACTTATATATTTATCAATAAGAAATATTCCCATTGAGGTCTCAATAAAATTAGAAAAGTACCTGTGTCTTGGTTGTGGATTGAGGAGAGATTTTTATGAAATCAAGATAAAATTGCTTTATTATTATTATTATTTAATTGAAATATATACGAATCACAATTCCCACTTCCTCCTCTCCTCTTGCTCCCTCTACCTCCGCCCCCCCCACATTCCCCATCCATTCCTCAGAGAGGGTAAGATTTTCCAAATTGCTTTTTAAAGTAATGAGATTTAGATGATATCAGAGAACATAAAAGTCTTTTGTTTATATGACTTTTATTTTCTAGAATTCTAACCTCTGAATATTTTAAACTTCAATTGTTATTCCTATATTAAACTAACAAAACAATATTTCATGCTTCAGTTTCAGTATTTGTTTACATTTTATGTACTGCAGTAATGGAGTTTCTTTCTTAAATTTCATTGCTAGGATTAACTTGACAATACAGGTTAGGGTTAGAGCTGGGGTTATGCATTTTATAACTACATCCAGTGGCACTTTCAAAAAATACAATAAAAGTTCCTTGAGGTAAAGCTATTATACTTACTTACACCAACTTTTTATAAATAGATGATTAGATTTTTAAAAAATATTTATTCATTTATTATGTATATAGTGTTCTGCTTCCATGTATTCCTATACATCAGAAGAGGGCACCAGATCTCATACAGATGGCTATGAGCCAATATGGAGTTGCTGGAAATTGAACTCAAGGCCTCTGGAAGAGCAGGCAGTGCTCTTAACAGCTGAGCCATCTCTCTAGCCCCACACCATTTTTTTAAACTACATATTTTATAGTTTCATTTAAGAAATTTGCATGAACTGGTGAGGTATCTTAGTAGTCACACAAGTCCAATGATCTGATATTCTTCCCCAGAGACAATGTGATAGAAACAGACAATCAACTCTACAAAATTGTCCCTTGACTTCCATACATGCACGGTGACATGCATGTGCTCCTTTTATCACACACATCATATACTTACATACAACAACACAAAAAATAGCTTTCAAATGTATACATTTCTTACAACTTCAAGATAATCCCCAATGCTCCTATTTGCAACAATTCATATTCATTATATAACAATATAGCAGTGGCTACTGCAGGGAGTTCTAATAATGCCATGGTGTATTTGTAATCTGTGAAAGATAGCTGCAGCATTCGTTGATTTCAAAAGATTGCACAATTTCAATATTTCTTAAAAGTCACAGGCTCATGTACCTTTAAAGCATGCAACTGCTCAAGGCCTCTACATCACACTGTCATCTTTGTTGTAAAAGAAAGAATGTGTTCTACTAAATGAAAAGTTTCACCACTAGATTACAGATAGTTCACATATCAAAGCCAAAACCCAATAGTGAAACCCTAAATATGCTTTAAAGACGTACAGTTGACAACCAATGGAAGGAAGGGCTTCTATGGTCACGTCCTGCAGTCCTGCTTGTCAATGATTACTTTAACCCACTAAACACACTGTGTTATTCTCGTCACTGAAATACCAAGCTCCCAGTGATCAGCTCTTCACTGCTGATATCTAACAGGACTGCACCTGTGGACTGAGTTGCATTCATGCATGTTTTCTGTCTTGTTATTTTTCTCAAAAGCAGTTCAGTATCTTTAAAACATCATTCAGCTTCTATCCCTCCTTGTTTAGACAATGTTGAACAACCAAATATGGCCCTGGAAAGATTACATGTATGTTTGTCATGCTTCAAAATTGCTTATCTTGAGAAAACACAGGATTATACCACGTCAACTGTATCAAATTGTAAGAATGTGTGGGAAATGCGCATATTTTCTGTATCTAATTCATTAGTAGTCTGGACATTAGCATTTATTACTTCCTTTAATTCTTTAGTTCTTGTATTTTCAAGATGGCTTTTATCGACTCATTAAAAACAATCCACAAAACTATCAATGTCCAAAGAAAATGCTATAATACAGATCTAATATGTGGAAATTCAAATTATGGGAATAATTGATACATAAGAAATTGAATAAATGCTTATTTATACAGTTTCTTAGCTTATAGTGTTCAGATCAAAGATATAATTTTAAATTTTAGGTCCATAACTGTCAAAACAAACTTTACTCTTCAATTTTCTATAACAGATAAATATAAAAGTTTAAATTCCATTATAATAGCATTGAAATATCTAAAATACATAATTACAAATAGGGATTTAGTTGACATAACAATTCTCTTGCTTAGTATTCAATGTATTCATAGTCAGCTCAAAATGACACATTATGTTCCTTGCTGTACTATACACAGGAAATGAGCCTGCACTGATAAAAACTCAGAGTTTATCCATATTAAGGCAGATGCCTCTCTGTGGCCAGGAAAAGGGAAGTGTCTTCAGTATTTGAAAACTGAGACAGGATAAATGGAATAATTGCAGGAGGCTACATTTACAGCAATTAATATTCAGATGGAGTTCTTTACTCTTGACCTATGCTGGAAAGGCATGCACTTGGGGAAGCTCTGAAGCAGACATCTGATAGCACAGGGGAGGTCACCTGTCATATTTCAACATGTCAAGTTGAGGACCGAGCTACCCAAATACATGGGAGGTGTGAAATGAAGCATAAGCAGTTTGTTTTAGCTTTCAAGTGATCATAACTATGTTGAAGGGATTGATATAAAATGAAAAACCTAAAAGGAATTCAGTCAGTACTGGCTGTTTACTCAGAATGAGACAATGTTATGGCTTAGAAAAAATAGGTATGCCCTAAATGCTGTCCTGATACTTACCAATCTGATTTTTATGACGTTGTGAAAACTCATGGTGAATGGTGTTTATTTGAATAAAAATGTAGCATATTTTGCACTGTAGGAAATCATGGTAGAAAACTCATAGTACGAAATATGTAAGAGACATTGGATAAGGTAGATGCTGGGAGCTGCCTGTTGTCCATGGGTCCTGAAATAAACAATGAGAAAAAAAGGAGAATACAAAGCCAGGCAAAACAAAGTAAATACTAGTAAGGCCTATTGAGATGAAAAGAAAGAAACCTCCTACACCAAAGTCAATACTATATGGACGTTACATGGTGTCTTCATGAATGTACTCTCTGGTTAGTTTTATTAATAGTAGTGTCCTATGACACTGCAGGTATCAATAGTCTATGTTTTTCTATTTTAATCAGTTCCTTTTATCTCGAAAGATTAACATTGCAAGAATTTATTTCAAATTCCCGAAAACTAGGAAATCCAATGGTCTATTTTAATTATTACCTTCTAACCAAACTTTGTATTTACATTCTTTGAAGTTATTGTATTTTATCCCAGATTTGGGGCTTCCGAGGAACACAAAATGGAGTTCTACTTCTTCCTTGAATTCGTTGGCTGCATTGGTCCACAGGGGTGGAGGGAGGAGAAACGGTAAACACTGTTTGGATGGCTGTGTGTGTTACAGAGTCAACCCTGTGGGAGACAGCTTTACTGAATCTGCTTAACTTTATTCCAGTGTATGGAACATATAGGATCAGGGAGCCTGGGACAAACCCTAATTTGCATTAAGCTGCACGCTCCTATCATAAGGCTTCCTATATGGTATCAGGATCCTATGTCAAAGCTCCTACCACAAGTCTTACTTACCTTATGAGCAGTAGGGTAGGCTTCCAGCAGGAAACTCTGTCAATAGTCACCTAGAGATAAATCAGGCATCCAGGCATAGAGACAGCTTTCAGATAAAGTCAGTCCTCCAGGCCCAGAGACATTCTCCAGAAAAGGGCAGGTAGAGAGCAGGAAGTTTCACTAGGGAGGAAGGTAGTTCCACGTCATCAAACTTCATAAAAATCTGACAGAAAGTAATAGACTGCAACCTCTGATCAGCCAGCAAGGCCTCCTAATAACAGAATATTTGATACTCATTGATGTGTCTTGCTGAATATTTTGCCATATTCATCTCAATGATGATTTATATGATAGATATCTCAAAATCAGATCAGTGATATAGAAAGAATTTTAATTAATTCATTATCAATTAATGATTAGTTAATTTAATTTAATTAATTAAATGATTGACTTAATTAGTAAATGCTTGTCACACAATGGAATATAGAAATATAATTTATTCTCTAGCCAGTTGAAAGAAGCTATTAAAAGACAACTAGGAAAGGAATGATCAGAGAAGGAAATATAGTTGGAAGGAGAAAGCATGAGAAAAAGAAAGGGAGGGAATATGAAGGAAGGGAAGGACAAACCTAGAGCATCGTGCTTTATCTTACATAAAACTGAAGTTTTTGGGGGGCATAAAAAACAAAAAACTGAAGTTTTGAACTCCCTGTCAGAAGATCTAATGCTGCCTCGTGTCCTCTTTTGCTTGTTTGTGAGAAGCAATCTTGAGTTAAAAGAACAATGCTGGAGAAATTACCATACCAGATTTTAAGATATATCATAGACATATAATCATAAAAACAGCATGATACTGGCCCCAAAGCAAAAATTTTGACGAGTGGAATACAATAAAAGACCCAAACATAAATGTAGATAACTACTGGTCTCAGATATTCAACAAAGATTCCAAAAATACACATTGGACGAAAGATAGTATCTTCAAAAATTATTTTGGAAAAATTAAATGGCTACATATTGAAGAATAAAATCTATATCCTCTATGCATCACAATCAATTCCACATGTGCAATCTGAAACAATGAAACTGTTATATCAGATATTTGTATTATGATTCACAACAGTAGAAAGATTTCAGTTGTGAAATAGCTCTATGGTTGTGGGTCACCCCAACACAAGGAACTGTATTAAAGAGTTGTAGCATTGGGAAGGTTGAAAACAACTTCTGTAATGTATAGAAATTGAAAGGGAGTTTCTAAATAGACTCCAATAGTAAGAATTAAAACCAAAGACTGAGAGATGAGACTTCATAAAGAATAAAATGTTTAGCAGAATATTATTAGCCATCATTACTAAAAGACTGGGGACTATCCTTTACACTTTGGCTGACTTTTTGAAACCTATTCCTCCTACTGGGTCACCTTGCCCAGACTTAATACAAGGGGAGGTGTTTAGTCTCACTACAATTTGGTATGTTATATTTTGTTGATGTCCGTGGGAAGCCTGCCCCTTTCTGAACAGAGGATGTGGGGGGAAGGAATGAGAGGAGGGAGGGAAGATGTGGTTGGGTGGTAAAATAAATAAATGTAGTTAATAAAAAAGGTAAAAAGTTTCTGTGCAGCAAAAGAAAAAATTCAAGGGGTAGTCTCTTTAAGAGGGAGAGAATCCTTGTTAGCTGTACATCTAATAGCAGATTAATATCTAGAATATGCAAACAAGTAAAAACCGACAAAGAATCAAAAGGACAGTTGACCAATCTAATAAGTGAGCTATGGATCAGAACAGAATGTCCTCAAAAGGTGAGATAAAAATGTTTCAGGAATATCACACACAAAAGCACACACACACAAACACAAACTGCTCAAAATCCTTAAAATTAAGAAGACATGAATTAAAAATACTTTGGAATTTTATTTTACCCTAGTCTGAATGTTCAAAATCAAGAAAACAACTAACCATAAATGCCTGTGAGGGTGTGGGGAAGGGGAATCCCCTTACTTGGCACTGTTGCAAACTGGTGTGGCAACTCCAGAAATCACCGTGGAGAATTATCCAAAGATAAAAGTAGACTTAGAATTTGACCCGTGTCTTAGTAAGTGTTCTATTGCTGTGAAGAGACATCATGACCACAGCAGCTTTTATAATGGAAAACATTTAGTGGAGTGGCTTACTGCAGCGCACAATGCCTGTCTGCGCTCTATGTGCTACCACACAATTCGTGAGCTTTTGGCAAGGGGCGGAAGGTTGAAACACAAATACACACATAGACAGAGAAACAGGAACACGGACCTCTAGTCACTGGTAAGAAGCCCTTTTTTCAAGAGCACCATGGAGGCTTATATACCCAACAGTCAGGTGGGCCAACAGGTGNGCTTTTAGTAACTCAAATCAGAAGGAAAGTAAAGATCTCTAGCAGGGAAGAGCATCTGGAGGTCAGGACTTCAAATGTTCCCAACAACTTACAGTTTCAGAGGTTTAATACATGGGGATATTGTGGCCTGCCGCCAGACATGGTGCTAGAGCTGAGAGTTCTACATCTTGATTGGCAGGCAACAGGAAGTCATCTGAGTCACTGGGCATGGCTTAAGCATAAATGGCATCTCAAAGCCCACTTCTACAATGACACATTTCCTCCAACGTGGCCGTACCTATTCCAAGGAAGCCACACCTCCTAATAGTGACACTTCCCATGATCTTAGGGGCACCAATTACATTCAAACTTCTGGAAATCTATACAAAGCTCCTGACAGCCTGATCCACGGATACCTGCTCAGTCATATTATCATGCTCCTTGCTACTCTAGTCACAATACCAACGGAATGTGAATACAACCCAAAGTAGCCACAGGAAAAAAAGATCCATGGGTATCAGGAAGAGGTCCACAGAAGGGTGAACAGGACAGAGGTGTTAGGGTGTGAGAAATGGGAAAATCATGGAAATTAAGCAAATCATTACTGAATGATGAATGTATTCAATAAAAAAATTAAGAAGTCTGAAACTACATGAAAATGAAACACAGCAAATACAGCTGTGTGAGACCCAGTAAAAGCATCCCCATGAGAGGATTTTGTAACACTAAACTCCTGCATTTAAAAAAAAATCAGAAGGAATATAAACAAATGGTTTAATGATGCAACTCACGAATTTGGAACAACAAATAAGAACAAATTCCAGTCATTGCCTAGAAATCAGAGTAGAAATAGATGAAACAGAAACAAGGAAACAATATCAAAATCAAAGAATCTAAAAACTGGCACTTTCTGACTCCTAACTTTATATATACCATATACCACCTCTCGTCAATTGGAGACTGAAGCCAGCCATGAAGGAGATTTCACACTCAATTCTATTCTCCATTATCTTTGATTAATAAAAAATAATAAACCTTATCTTAAAATAAGAGAACTGAAAATGCCACAATTATCCCACCTCAAGTAGTTAGGAAGCAATCACAAGCTCTACAGACCCACCCCTTCTTTCAATCTCTCTAGCCTTGCTCTTGGATGCCACCAGCCATTCTTCAGATACCAATCTTTTTATCCTTCATAGTGGCTGCATGGGTCATTCTCACTCCTAAATCATTTCCTCACAGCTTTTTGCTCCTCAAAGGTTTCTTCCCTGGAACAACCATATTGATCACCCACCCTGCCTGCTAACACTGGTTTCTAAGCTCTTGTCCTGGTCTCTTTGAAGCAGGAGTCAACTGCCTGCCATGTTGGAAGGTCGATGTGAACACATGTGTTTCCCAGATCATGCTTTTGTCACCTCAAGGCCATCATTCTGATCATTTTGTTTTGTCTATATTTCTTCCTCTTGGCACATAGCATGCATTCACATGACAGCTAGTTGACACAATAAATGAAAATGGCATAAGCATATTATTTTTGTATATGGAGGGAGTTTAAAGGTAAATGCTGAAACATGACAAAACTGTCACAGTAAGAGAGCCAGTGGATGCTTGAGGATGATGTTTGGCCTCTCAGCTTTCAACACTATACGTTGTTAAATATTTTGTGCACGACACACTTCAGAAGTAAAGTAGGGAAATATTTAAAATATAAAAATTCTCTAAGATTCAAAAGCACATTAAAATATGCTTAAGAAGTATTTTATTTTAATTTTACTCATGGTAGATTCCATTACATTGCACTCCAGAGATGAAATAAATAATACAAGTAGACTATCTTTTCCTTTTAATTTATAGAGAATCACAGTGGTCCAGAACTCCTGTTTCTGGAGTTCTTTCTTCTACTTGCTCCCTGAATTGTTATTAGATCTTGGCATATTGATGCTCAGGCCAAGCAACATGAACTACATCCTTGACAGATATGCCCATTGCTATTGAAATTTGTAAAACTATAGCCTATTCCCCCCACCAAATGGCATCTAGCACCAGTATCTTTGAGTCTTGGGAGACTTCCTGCCTTGAAGTTCAAAGGCACCTGGGTTTAGGTTGTCTTAGAACTGTGTACTTCTCAAGCTATAGACATTTACAATTAAACACTGTTATAATATTAAAAGATCTACTATCACTTACACATTGCTATAAGCAATTGAAAGGCCATGAGGTTGTATTTGTCAGCTCAGCAGGATTCAGACAGAAAAGGGAAGAAAATTCCTAATGGTTCATTTCTTCTGTAGTGAGATCAGCATTGGTCCCTATACCTGGAGGCTAAGGTCTCCATATTTGGGTACTTCCACTCCCTGCCATTTTTGGAGCTCTTTCTGTCATTGCCTACATCTGTTCCCTAAGGTCACTGCATTCCCAGCTTCAAATCTGGTCAGTGTGCTCATTCAACTTAGATTTTTTCCCCTTAGGTACCAAGTTCCAAAATCCAATCTCAAATCTCTCTCCACCTTGACATGGCATAAAATTCAGGGTCATCCCTGTCTAAACTCTAAGCCAACTTCTGATTTACTCCACAGAACTTTGTCCTAGGCACATAGTCTACTTATCACACTGTATACACTGTATTTTTCCATCAGTTCAAATAATTACCCTTGGTGATATCTCCCTCTTCATGCCCAGATATAGTAGGTTTCCGTGGAAAATTAGAGGACTCCATCTTTGGATGGTTATAGACCAGTAGTAGTTCATCCCTTTTTACTAAGCTCTGATGAAATAGAATCCCCTCAGAATAAAGGACTGGAGTATACAGCACATACTAGCTCACTTCTATGACATACAGCCCCTGTCTCCTAAGCGACAGAGGTTTTCTTCTATGGCAGATTAAAGGTCTATGGTGAATGTCTTGGAATACTTCTCAAAATATAGGAAATGAAAGTAAAATATTCCTATAATCAAATATTGCCTCTCTATGCAAAATGTCATCCACAAGGATACAGGTTATATGATAGCCTCAAGTAAAGATGCCCACATTCTGAATAAAACATGGTAAATACTTTATAAATGTTGAACAAAGTGTCAACTCCATGTCTGCTCACCCACAGAACTGGTGTTTGGAACCAGCCCAGGAATGTGCTCACACTCACGGTGTGTGCACAGGTGAAGCCCTATAGCATTCCATTATTCTTCCCAGCTTTCTGACTCCAAATCCTTCAGGGCTGGGGCTGCTGCCTCCTGTCAGGATTCCTCCATGTATTGGAAGAGGCTTTACACCTGGCTTCCTTTACACCACAGAGGAACAAATTGGCTAAGTATTTGTAAGCTTCCCTTAGAGTCACTTTCTACCTTTTTCCTTTGGGAGTAGTAGAAGAATCGTGAGGTTGGACCAAGCAGTCAGGTAACCATGTGCAGATTTATGGCCCATGTTTTATAATATTGCAAAAGATACTGAACTCACCCATATTCTATTAAGAGTTTTGGATCATACCGTACCACCACCGACTATAATCTCAGGAATGTTCCTGGAGATTTATGCACCTCCCTTTCCTCATTTATAAAGTTGTTTTACTTTCCTACCAGACATCATGGAGCCATTGAAGTGCTCAAGTGAACTTATTCATGCGAAATCCTTCAAGTCTAAAATATTGTGAACCAACAAAAGAGGCACCAGTTGCTGTTGACAGTGTGAAGTCTCGCAGTGGTGACGGTGACAAACACTGCAAGGAAGACAAGAGGGATACGAGAAGCAGCTCCCATATGCCCCATGCTTTCTACTTCTCTTCGCTGTGTTAGTGTTTCCTGAATGGTTTCTGGATCATAGGATTAGGGAAATGATGACTTTTTGTTGTTACCCTGCACCATTCTGAAACCACTTGAAGTTTCACCATCCTCAGTGATGAGAAGCAAAAGCTGTTCTCTGACTGCCAGTAACAGGCATGGAAGCATTAGCAAAAAAATTTCAAAATTAGGAAAGGTGAAGTTTCTCTGTTCACAAATTACCTCACACACAGAACACTCAACTGTCCCTTGGAAACAGAAAGAACTCGTCAGTGAGTTCAATAAAGTTGTAATAGTCAAAAAGAACACTTGAAATCAGTTGGGTTCTATACTCTATAAGCTAGCAAGAATATAATCCATGAACCAAAATAAAATCCCTCCTGCAATAGCATAGCAAGTAAACAAATTCTTAGAAATGTCTTACCTAAGTATATAAAAAACCTTGAAATCTAGAAACTATTGATATTGTGTAAAGAAACGGAAGAAGATGCAAACACTTTCAAAAAGTCTTGTACTCATGGAGTAGACAACTTGACATCATTCAAATATCCTTTTGCAATCATAGGTTCAGGGTTTTGTAATATCTGTTTCAAAATTAAAAAATAAAATGAAACAAACAAAATAAAGAAAATGCCAACCAAACCTAAGCTAACCACCTGCTTGTTCTCACCTCTCTTGACAAGTCAGTAGAGTTTTTGTTTACACTAAGATTTATATTTGCTTAATTTAAAATGACATGCATAAATTATTCTTCAGATATTTTTAAATTCCTGGGAATGCCCTCTTTCTGTTTTCCATCTTCTTTTTTTTCTGGCTGATGTTTATGTTTCTGAGCAAATACTGTTGCCCTTTGAAACATTGAGAAGTTTCTGAGAACCAAGCCCCATCTGGGCACCGGTGGTGACTTTCAGTTCCCTCTGGCTCCTTGGTCTGATGTCTCCCTGTTCCCTGTTCCTAAAACTTCTCCCTGACATCCACCTGGGGTTTGGTTGTCTGCCTCTGATGACATTCGAAACTTTTCTAAGGACTTTGAGTACGAAAAAGAATCAAAGTCTTGGAAAATCATGAAAGGAGGCATGTTGCTAGAGTAGGAACAATGGCATGTGGCAGAGGAAAGGACCACCACGCCTGTGGGCTAGGAGAGTGGATACGGAGCTGTGCACAACCAGTGCTTTCATTTAGCTCTGCAATGACACCAGAGACCAGAGTATCTCTGTAGACTGTTTCCCACCCAGTGGTTTATGGCATACAAGTTTTCCCCTAGGCTGGTATCACCATATTGAACTTCTTTTCTCAGTCATATTTCAACTTTACCATGCTACACCATATTCACCATACGATACTATTTTCTTCCCTAGATAATTATAGTGAAATATTGAAACCATGTGTGATGTTCAGAAAAATGAAAGAGAGATACCTTGTCCCAGCCTACATCATAACAGAGAATGACAGTTTCCTCCACTTTTTGTTGAGTGTGTAGCTTGGGGTCATTGGTGGTCTCTGTGAATAAGACTTTCACTACCTCCGCAGACCCATATTTAGCAAACACTGGGCATACTATAGCTCCCCGTTGACAGAGCGGATACTAAGAGGGTGCTTTTCCTTCCCTGATTTTTTTTAACATATTACCCCTTACAGTGTACTATGGCAGGAGAATCTGCAGCATGATAGGGAGAGCCTATTCTGGACATCTGCTTGCTTCTGTTCCCCTGCCTCCCTCACACAGGACTTGTGTGTGTCTGGCTTAACCAGACAGTCAGAGAAAGCAGAGGCTTCCATGTAGCATTCTGTGAGTCTTTACCTAGAATCTCCTATCGAGAATTATCACTCACATGATGTAAAGTAATCGTAGCTATGCCTGGAACAGGACAGAACCTGGGAATGGATGGGGACATGAGAAGAAAGTAGATTCTCCGGCAATGTATGAAAGAGACTGGAAATGGGATCCCTTGCCAAGCCTGTAAGGAAGGGTAGTCCCCTCAAACAGATTTGGGGTCCTGAAAGCTGCAAGATTCATGATTATTTGAAGCTTATGTAATTTGGGGTACTGCACAGTAAGGTGTTTTAAGATTTCCCAAGTAGAAGCTAGAAAATTGTTCCTGTGATCTCATATCCACCAAAAGCAACATTAATCTCTTCTCCTGAAGACCTGGACAGACCTCTCCCCCGCCCCACTGAGGGGAAAGGCCTAGAACAGAGGATATGCTACACATAGATCAGGGAATCCAAAGGCCCTGTGGTGCCAGTGTTTGTGCACCCAGAATGGAATTTTTGTTCCTGTTTGTCTTTTGCCATTGCATATACTTGCTATGCCCTCCAAATTCATGTGTGCTTTCAAGTTATGGAGGTACATATTTGTGTAGTGATAGGAGAGAGCAGGCCTGCTTTTCATCCGGCCCAGCTCCCACACGGCTAGTTTATACCCCGAAATAACAACACACAAATTGTA
>LOJH01019430.1:7906-19229 GCA_001685095.1 Ellobius talpinus | reverse complement strand
GGAGCCTGTCCTGGAACTAGCTCTTGTAGACCAGGCTGGCCTCAGACTCAGAGAGATCTGCCTGCCTCTGCCTCCTGGATGCTGGAATTAAAGGTGTGCACCACCACTACCCAGCCTGAAAAGACTTTTTAGGTTTATATTCTAGATTGAAAGTTAATACATAGATATTAAAATGCTTAAGAATTTAGAAACAAATTACAAGTATTTATTTTGTCAGCCTTAAATTGTAGTTGTTATTTAATAAATGGTAACAAAAAAAGATGTCTTCTTTTGGTTTTCAAATTTTTACAGGGCCTCTATGATTTCAGACAAAGAATTAAGAGTTTTATTCTAATGCATTTTTTCTCTTGATACTTTGTTTTTAGGATAACTTCAAGCTAATGTGTACTAATGCAATGATTTACAATAAGCCAGAAACCATCTACTATAAAGCTGCAAAGAAGCTGTTGCACTCAGGGATGAAAATTCTTAGTCAGGTAAAGAAACTATATCACAAATTAACAACCACTATAAAATCTATATCTTAAGTGCTATCTTCCTCATTGGCAAATCATGTTAAAGTAGTGAGAACTTAGGAGAAAATTTCTATCAAGAAAAGATAGGAAGAAGCTCACATATAGTCTTTTCTTCTTTCTTTCTTTCTTTTCTTTCTTTTCTTTCTTTCTGGGTTAGGGTTAGGGTTTTTTTTTTTTTGAGTCAGAGTTTCTCTGTGTAGCCCTGACTGTCCTGGAACTCACTCTGTAGACTTCAAACTCTCAGAGAATTCACCTGCCTCTCCCTCCCCTATGCTGGGATTAAAGGTGTGTCTCATCACTGCCTAGCCAGTCATTTCTTTTTCAAAAGTTATACTATTCCATTTATTTATGTATTTGTGTGTGTGTGCACATGCACCTGCTCACCCACATGCCATAGCATGTGTGTGGAAGTCAAAGAGCAATTTGTAGGGCGTCTGTTCTCTCCTAATACATGGATCCTGAAGACTAAACTTTGATTGTCAAACTTGGTGGCAAGTGCCAGCCTTCTGATCCATTTCACAAGCCATCCTTTTTTTTTTTAAAGACAATGTTTCCTGTAGCCGAGGCTAGCCTTGAATGGACCATTTAGCCAAGGATGATAGTCTTCCTACCTCCACCTCCTAAGTACTGAGATATAGGCTTATGCCACCACTCCCAATTTTATTCAGTGCTGGAACTCAAACCTGGGGCTTTATGCATGTGTAGGCAAACAATCAACTGTGATTATTTCCCTGAAGGCTCTTCATAGATTTATTTTGCTGTGGGAGAAACAGCAGCCTGAATTTCAGAATAAAATTGGATGAAGTATGAGGTCTTTTAGAGAAAAGTTCTGTTTACTTTAGTGATGGAATCTAATGTTCTGATTGGCCCTGCACTTCCTAGTGAAGTACATGGCTTGTATTGGTAAGAAACAAAATATACGAATGAGAAATAACTTGAAATTTTTCAAAACTACCTCTGTACAAGAACAATCCCTTCCTTGAAGGATGAGATAATCAATGCATAATAAAGAAGGCAAGCCATAATCCAGTTGCAGGAGAGAGCTTAGACTGCTGCACATAGATTGTGGCAAGAAAGTATGTGAGTTTCACCCATTAAAAAAAAAAGGGCCTTATCTGTGGTCTCCAACATGACTTCCAGCATGACATTTCTAATTCCAAATAAGAGCTAAAATAGGGAAGAGACAGGAAAGAATAGCCAGAGATGGGGGCTTTATACAAAGAAAACCTGAGTTTCATTATAATGCAGACACATACAGAAGGAGAAAGGAATCAGAATGAAGAGCTTAAGCTCAGGCTTGGAGCAAGTAAAGGAGGGCAGAAATTAGTCACGTGTTCACTTAGATTTTCTGAATTCGTCTGGTATTATATTTCTACAGTTGAAGAAAGCGTTCATGTACAGATGTCTGGGTGTCTGTATGCTTGGCTCT
Source organism: Ellobius talpinus (assembly GCA_001685095.1). Lineage (NCBI taxonomy): Eukaryota > Metazoa > Chordata > Mammalia > Rodentia > Cricetidae > Ellobius > Ellobius talpinus. The sequence continues at coordinate 17,285 of LOJH01019430.1, read as the reverse complement.
GAGAGATTCTTAAATCAGCTTACCTAGGAAAAGGAAAACATTTGAATTGGTGGTTATTCTTATATTCCTAATATTTAGACATCAGTTCTAAAATTTAAAATCTGTTTAGCAAAATTTGTAAAGGAGAATGTAAAATGTTTGTTTCATTTCTTGCAGAAAGACTATCAGAATCTAGAATGAAGCCATGTTCCACATTTAAAAACCCAGACCTGCTTATTATAAAAGTTCATTGAGCAAATACAGTCTTCATTCCAAAATAATTTTGAGAGTTGGAAAGGGGAGGGCGAGTGTGTGTGTGTTTTGTTGGGGTTTTTGTAGTTGTCGTTTTGTGACAAGGTCTCACTTTATAGTTCTGGCTATCCTGGAACTTGCTGTGTAGACCAGGATGGCTTTGAACTCACAGAAATCCACCTACCTCTGCCTCCCAAGTGCTGGAATTAAAGGTATGTGCCATCACCACTCAGTGTGTAATGGATTTTCAAGGAAAAATCTAGTGGTGTTTTGTTTTGTTCTTTTTAATCCTGACTTGCCACTATTTTGTCTAAATACTATAATCAGCATAACTAAAGATTTCGATGTCTTCTAAAGTTTACGGGAACAGGAAGGTTAGCTTGTCCCCTTTTCCTTCTCTTTATTTGTCTTGCTTTTTAAAGATGTCTTGGAGCTGTAACCTTCTTGTGCTTAGCCTCCTTTCTGACTTCCACTCTAAATGGAAGGGATCCTTACAACGGTGATTTATAAATCTTTAAATTTTAACTTTCTGAGTTAATACTACTTAGTCTAGCAGTGTAGACTCGCAAGAAAGTCTACATACTTTTCCATGAATGGTATCTTTTCAGAGGCAGGTCTTATGAGTAGTCATTGAATAATGGTAACAGTAGTCACTTTTTCCATTACACCCAATATTAATACTTAGTACATGTGTTATTTTTATAAAGAAAGAACTGATGGCCAGGCATGGGGATATCATCGCAACACTTGAGATGAAAATAGAAGGATTGGGAGTTTGGGGCCAGTATGGGCTACACAATGAGGTTCTTGTCTTAAAACGGCAAAGTAAAACAAAGGAAAGATGGTCATAAATACTTGAGTAGAATACTACCTTCTGGTACACATAGCAGTATTTGTAGTTCAGTGGCCTTGGAATCAGACTAATGATGCGTCTAGTCCTGCTGCTGCTTAGCAGCTAGGTGACCTGGCTCTGCAGCCTTTCTCAGCATTCCTCCTGTAGGTAGGGTTGGTGCTTAACTCAGAGTTGTCTGCTATAGAGGAAGGCACTCTATCAAGTGTTGGAACTCTAAAGCAAATGATGTCTTGAGCCCAGGATTTAGTGAGACTTAACTTGGAAGGGAGGGAGTCTATGTTAAATAGCATGCTTATGTGGAGACATGAATTACACACCAAAAAAAGCATTTCTTTCAAAGTAAAACTAAACTTCTTCCTGTGATATTCCTAAATTTAGAAAATTTTTATGCTTTAAGCATTATGCATATTATGTTTAACAATATCCCTAAATGTTTTTTATTATAGTTTGTGCTTTGCAAAATAATGGGATGGAAACTTAAAAATTACTGAGAATTTTTTAAGCTGAGCCTGTTTGTCTAGCTGTGTATTTAGTGGCTACAGTATCAGTCTACTGTCAGTACTACAGATCCACAGATAAATAGGCATGACTTGAGTGATGCATACAATGAATAACCAAATTCACTACTGTCCAGAAGTGCGGAGTAAAATAGCACATTTTTAAAAAGCATGCTGAGTGGTATATTTTTGGTTTTGTTTTAATAATACTGTTCAGTTTGGCACTGATTCAGAGAAACTGTCGAATACTAGTGCAAACTAATTGAATCTTCCTGGAAGTTTGACAATAAGTATTCCTTCACCGTCCACTGCAGAAATTTGCCCTGAAGGAATAAATAAGACTCCTAGAGAGGTTTATTGACCGTGTTTAGTGGAAATTTGAGTCTAAATGGCTAGTTATATTTTTAGTTAAATAACTATTCATTATGCATTGTAATTTTTAGAATACTAAAGACTATAATGGTATGGAGGACAAATACTTACAGTTTAATAATTTATTGATTTGTTTACCAAATATTGAGTGTGCAGTTTGCTAAAAAAAAGTATACCATGCTCAGAAGAAAGAGTTGAAATGATAACTGCTGGTACTGCTTTTCCCCGGAAGATAGGGAACAAGTTTGTACTTGGCCTCTGCTGTGTTTTCATTCCTTTAGTCTGATACGTCACTTCATAGTTTTACAATTGCTTTAAAACCTGTCTTAGTTAGGGTCTCTATTGTTGTGGAGAGACCCCATACAGCAGTTATTCCCCAGCTCTGACATCTATATTTTGGGTTCTCCAAGGCAATCCAGACTTCACCTTCACAGCTTCACACAGTGACCTCTAGGTCTCTGTGCAGGGATGCCCCTGATACATGCCTGGCTTCACCACACCCATCTTTAAATGCTTTTCTAATCCAAAATCCACATTTCTCCAAACAGAAGCATGGTCAGGCCTACCAATCATACCCCAGTCTCTTGTACCAACTTCTGTCTTAACTAAAGTTTCTATTGTTGTGAAGAGACCCCATGACCACAACAACTCTTATAAAGGAAAACATTGAATTGTGGCTTGCTTACAGTTCAGAGGTTTAGGCCACTATCATGGTGGGAAGCATGAAGGCATATAAGCTGACATTTATGGTGCTGGAAAAAGAGCTGAGGGTTCTTCTGGAACCACAGGCAGCAGGAAGAGACTGCTACGCTGGGCTGGCTTGAGCATCTGAAACCTCAAAGACGTCCCCCCCATAACATTTCCTCCAACAAGGCCACACCTCCCAATAAATGCCACTTCCTATGGGCCTGTGGGTGCCATTCTTATTCAGACTATCACAAAGGGCAAGTAAGGGGCTGAAGACTGCTCAGATGGCTGAGTATTTTACAAAGCATGTATGAAGCCCTAGATTCAATCCCTGGTGTGTACCACATAAAGGTTGGGGAGGGAGGCCCAGAACATCAGGATCATCTTCAGCTACATGAGTTTGGGGCCACCCTGAGCTATCTGAGACTCTGTCTCAAAAACAAAATGTTCAGTAAAAACAACAGGAGTCGTGCTCTTGCGTATTGTCATGTACCCCCCCCCACACACACACAGTGCAGTGGAAGAGGTCTGGACGGTAGGTGTTATAGGGGTCACTCATTTCTTTTGTTATGTGACTTCTAGTCCTTCCCAGTCTCTGTTATTGCACGAAAGCTGTCCATGCTTTTAGAGTGCAGTACTCAGGAGCTTGTGCTTCTGGTTTATCCAGTGGAAACTCTAGTTAAAAGACAGTAGTCTGTGGGAACAGAATTGTCCTCTTTATTCTAAAAAAAAAAAAACTCAAACCCCTAGTGAAATTTTTCCAGCACATTATTGCAGTGGAAAATTGAGCATATACTTCACAAAATAGCCAAGTCTTTTCTGTTTAGTAAGAATATTATGCACTATGGAAAAGAAAGTATTCTAGCAATCACTTATTTCCCCCTAGCCTGTGTTTTCACACAACAAAATGCTAATCATTGGTGATTGGCATAGGACTCTGGAATATAGAGATCCTTCGGGTGTTCCAGAGTTAAATCCTCAGTCATTCTTAGCCCCAGTTCATATTTTGTCCTCTATTGACTTTTTCATGACACAGTATCGTAAAGCCTCTGCTTACATTGGAAATTAAGAGGTCTGAGATAAGTGGACCTTACTGTCCTGGTTCCTTTGGTGTACTCTTTCCTCCTTAATAATAGTGCAGGCTTTCATGGCAGAAAATGCATTGCTCAGTGACACACATACAGTATTTTTTTTTAATACTTTCAGGAGAGAATTCAGAGCCTGAAGCAGAGTATAGACTTCATGGCGGACTTGCAGAAAACTCGGAAGCAGAAAGATAGAACAGATGCCTCTCAGAGTGGGGAGGACAGTGGCTGCTGGCAACGAGAGAGGGAAGACTCTGGAGACGCTGAAACACAAGCCTTCAGAAGCCCCACTAAGGACAATAAAAAGTAATGCATCTTGGAATATGAAGGTTAAGTTGTGGGGTTTGTTTTGTTTTTGCACTTGCCCTATTTTTATTTTTTTAAAGGATTTATTATTTTTTAAATGGTTTTTATTGAGCTATATATTTTTCTCCGCTCCCCTCCCCTTCAACCCTCTCCCATAATCCCCATGTTCCCAGTTTACTCAGGAGATCTTGTCTTTTTCTACTTCCCGTGTAGATTAGGTCCATGTACACCTCTCTAAGGGTCCTTTTTGTTGTCTAGGTTCTCTGGGCTTGTAAATTGTAGGCTGATTTTTCTTTACTTTGTGTCTAAAAGGCATTTATGAGTGAGTACATATTATATTTGTCTTTCTGGATCTGGGTTACCTCACTCAGTATGATGTTTTCTAAATTCATCCGTTTGCCCACAAATTTCAACATGTCATTTTTTTCTGTTGTGTAGTACTCCATTGTGTAAATGTGCCATATTTTCCTTATCCATTATTCGGTCGAGGGGCATTTAGGTTGTTTCAAGGTTTTGGCTATGACAAATAATGCTGCTATGAACATAGTTAAGCACATGTCCTTGTGGTATGNTATTATATTTGTCTTTCTGGATCTGGGTTACCTCACTCAGTATGATGTTTTCTAAATTCATCCGTTTGCCCACAAATTTCAACATGTCATTTTTTTCTGTTGTGTAGTACTCCATTGTGTAAATGTGCCATATTTTCCTTATCCATTATTCGGTCGAGGGGCATTTAGGTTGTTTCAAGGTTTTGGCTATGACAAATAATGCTGCTATGAACATAGTTAAGCACATGTCCTTGTGGTATGATTGACTATCCTTTGGGGATATACCCAAAAGTAGTATTAAACTTTGTTTTTAAAGCAAGACAGGAATATTGATGAAGTTTAACTTGGGCAAACCAAGTCCCCATATATCAGTACTACCTTTCTTGGCATAAAGATCTGTCTTAATAGTGTTTTCCCTCTTGTCACACAGCGCACTGTGAAAAATTAACCAAACAGCTCACAGAACAGTTCCAAATAGACATTTTTATTAGTTGTATTACAGCAAATTAAGGAGTTACAGTATCAGGGAGTTTGTTTCAATAGAACTATTGTATAGCTCTAATATAGTGTATTATATAACTTCACTCCATAAAGACTTAGGGATTCCTGTGTACATGGGCTGGCACTGAGGTATGCACGTTTTCCATTGAAGAGCTGCTGGTCATGGTGCTGGACAGTCGTCTGTGCTACCCACTCACACCACTGATACCCACTGCCACCCATGCAGAAAGTTAGAATCAACAGTTGGGGTTTCTGCTCTCATAATTCAAAGAAAGTTTAAATTGTATACTTCCTCTTCAAAATAATACCTGAATTAAAATTTATTTTCATGATTGTACCCAGAAAAAACAATGTGTAATACAAGTAACACTTGGGACCCATTGCCAGGTTGCTGGGGAGTGGTGTTGATGGCTGTAGGACAAGTGTCTCCACTTACTGTGCTCAGCTTTCAATATTTTTCATCTTACTTATTTAAGCATTCATTTTAACTTTGTGTGAATATGTGTCTCAGGAAAGATAAAGACGTGCTTGAAGACAAATGGAGAGGGAGCAACTCAGAAAGGGAGCACGAGCAGATTGAGCGCGTTGTCCAGGAGTCAGGGGGCAAGCTAACGAGGCGGCTGGCAAACAGTCAGGTGAGGGCCTTCCTTCCCTCCACCACTGGCTCGTGTCTCTGAGACCAGTAGCTTTTTAGTTTCTTCTGTACTTTTAATTTTTTATCTGCATAGAACTCTCCATCCCTACCATATGCACAAGAGAGTCTATCAAGTATGACTATCCTATTCTCTATTACTGGGGATTTTCTTTGGGGGAGGTCTGGATAACATACTTTATTTTGTTTTGTGAGATAGGGTGTCACTATGTAGCCCAGATTGGCCTTGAAGTCCCAATCTACTTGTCTCAGCCTCTCAGAATGCTGGAGCTGTAGGTGTGCGCTGCCATGCCTGGCAGCAGACTTTTAACAACTTACGTTCTTTCTGGTCTTTTGAACTTACCCTATTGATTACATTGGTTTTACAACCAAGTAGAGTTATACATGGCTTTGGGTAAGTTTCCTGCCCCCTCCTGTACCTCAGCCCCCAGCAGTCTGTGAGTCCATATTAGTTCTGATAGTTTTTTTGTTTTGTTTTGTTTTTTTAATAGTTTGGGAGAGCTAATGGCCCACACAGCTTTTCCAAGTTATATTTCTTCATCTTCCATTTCTCTAGCCCATCAGTACCTGTAGACAGAGATGGCTATGAAGTTGGTGTTCTGTATTTAATAATAGCCTATATGTTCATTTGATAGCTGTGTTCTGTATATATAGAATGTGTTAAATTTTATTCCACCTGATAACTTCGATCATTTCAGTGTGAATTTGAAAGAAGAAAACCAGATGGAACAACAACATTGGGACTTCTTCATCCTGTTGAGCCTGTTGTTGGAGGTAGGATCACAGTTTAGGACTGTGTGGACCTGGCACTATTTGCAGAGCTGTATTAGTGTTGTGTTAGTCTGATGGAATACCTGCTAAACAATTCTCAGGACTTAGTGTTACTTAGGTACATAGTTTGAGAGGGTTCTGTCCATAGTTTTTGGCTCTAAGCTTCTACTGAGGTAGAACAGGTGGGGGAAACATGCAATGATAAATCCAACTGTTAGCTGCTAAGAATTTGTCTGGATGCTATGTGTTTCATAGAACAACTAGCATAGCTTCTACTTTTACTTAGGTTAATTTGTCTAATATAATAATACATTTTCATACTGTCATAAGAAACATAGTAGGAAAGTAGAAATGGGTAATAACAGAATTCCTACATTTAAGAAGTAATGTCCAGTAGTCATTGTTTGCTGTGGGCAAGTCACTGTCTTTGGAGTCCAGCGTAAGTTAAACTAGGTGTATGAAGGGAGCAAATGAAACAAGTCCCTTACCCTAACACCCTGGAGGGTAAGGTAGTAAGAACACATGAAGCATCACTGAAAGAGATGTCTGCCAAGAACTGAGTACTCTTTAAATACTTGTCTTCAATCATAAGTACCCCAGAAGACTAGTTCAGCATAATTGGAGCTGAGGGAGGGTGTGGCTGCCTAGCATTTGATGGGAAGGGAGAGCTTCCTTAAGGAAATGATATTTAGGTGATGTCATAAATGAGTTACATGATCAGGGAATAGCAGTGGGACCCATGGCAAGAATTCTGGAATTAAGGGAAGAGCTTGCTTGATACATTTGGAGACTAATGGTTGAGCCTGCATTCAGTAGCCAGTAATAGGACTAGCTCAGTTGATAGACTGCTTGCCTGGCATGAGCAAAGCCATGCCCAGCACTATAGAAACTAGGTGTGGCAAATATCTGTAATCCCAGCACGTGACATGTGGAGGCAAAATTCGAGAATTGAAGGTCATCCTTGGCTACACAGCAAGTTAAGGCCAACCTAGGCTACATGAGATCCTATCGCAGAAAGCCTTTGTTTCCTTATTGGTTTATAGGTGTGTGCCAGTAGGTTGAAGGGCTATTTTAATAAAAATCTTACTTTTAGATGAAGTGTAACATGATGATGGAGAATCCCACAAAGCATTGGAGAATAATGAAGAGGACTAGGTTTTATGATCTACGCACATACACCTTCTGAATTCAAATTAGCTTAGCTTAGAAATGGGTAGAGTAAAATCTGCCCACCTCTTTCCTAGTGCAGTGATAACACCTCTGAATCTCTACCATGTGTGCCTCCTTCATTGTGCTGGGTTTTCTATCCTAGAGCCAGGCTACTGCCCTGTGAGACTAGGGATGACTACTGGAAGACTGCAGTCTGGAGTGAACACCCTGCAGGGGTTCAAAGAGGATAAAAGGAACAGAGTAACCCCAGGTGAGGCTCCTGCCTGTTTCCGAGTTGGGAAAAGAAAGTGCGATTGCTATTCATTGCTCCATTCACTGCCTTTCTTGATTATTTTTGCAATAGCAGTTTATCATCAGATTCAAAAGAAACTGAAAAACTGGCTGTTAGTATGCAGAGTTTGTTCCTCCCTCCTTTGTGGTAATAACTCATTTGTGTCAGTGCTCTGCAGTACAGGTGGCCCTCTGTATCCAACGCCAACTCGTAGAAACCAGGCAGAAATAGGACAGAAGGACAGAGACTGTCCTTATCTCTTAAAGAATACAGTATAACACGGGAAGTAGAAAAAGACCAGATCTCCTGAGTAAATTGGGAGGAGCATGGGGACCATGGGAGAGGGTTGAAGGGGAGGGGAGAGGCAGGGAGAGGAGCAGAGAAAAATATAGAGCTCAATAAAATCAATTAAGAAAAATACAGTATAACAGTTATTTATATCACACTGGGTTCTTCAAGTTGCCTAAAGCTCCAAGCAAATGTATCTGTGGGGGCTACAATCAATCCCCAAGTATACTGAGGGATGACTGTACCTATTGGGAGTGTCTCGTAGATTTATATACAGGTCAATGAAGTTAGAAAATGCTGTCTTTTAATAAAACCAAAAGGTATATTAACAGTTTAAACAATACTGTAGTATTTAATTTTTTTAACAGTGTTATACTTGAATTATGGACCCTATAGTTCTTATGCCCCACATTACGACTCTACATTTGCCAATATCAGCAAAGATGATTCTGATTTAATCTATTCAACATATGGGGAAGACTCTGACCTTCCAAATAATTTCAGGTAAGCCACCTGTTAGTACTCTGAACATTCTTTTTTCTGAAATATTAATATACAATGTGTGATTTGTAGGTAGACTTAGGAAGTTATCTAAATGATAGAAAATGTCTAGAGAGAACGTATCTTCTTGATACTGGCGTTTGTAATATTTTCTAATAGAAATATCTTTCCTTTGTAGATTTATTTGATTGTCACTGTTATTATGTGTATGAGTCTTTTGCCTTCGTGTGTGTATGTGCACCACATACACACCAACCTGGTGCTGGAGTTGGTCAGAAGAGAGTATCAGATCCCCTGGGACTAGAGTTACAGATAGTTGTCAGCTGCTGAGTGGATTCAATTCCAGGTTCTCTGCAATAGCGACAAGTGCTCTTAACTATTGAGTCAATTCTCCAATTTCAGAAATAGTTTTTTGATTTGGTTTGGATTTTGGTTTTTCAAGACAGGTTTCTCTGTGTTGTTCTGTCTTGGAACTCATTCTATAAGACCAGGCTGGCCTCAAAATCAGGGTTTTGCCTACCTCTGCCTCCGGAGTACTAGGATTAGCGGTGTACTCCACCACTGGCTAGCTAATACCTTTTTAAAAAAATGTTTATTATGTATACAATATTCTGTCTGTGTGTATGTCTGCAGGCCAGAAGAG
>LOJH01019429.1:0-21226 GCA_001685095.1 Ellobius talpinus | reverse complement strand
CCCCCCACCCCCGTCTCCAGGCTGTCTCTACGAAAAAAGCCAGTTCCCTACATGTTCCCTACAGTCACTCTCAATGTAGTAGTGCTCCTCAACTCAGGTCTTCTCTCTTGCACCTCCCTTCTCTCTCTTCTTTTTCTCTTCTGCCTCTCTTCCTTCTCTCTACTCTATCCCTCCTCTCTCTGCGCCCCCCATTTCTGTCCCTCTGTATCCTATCCCTAGCTCTGTCTCTGCTCCTGTCTCCCTCTCCTCTCTTCACGCTTCCTATCTGTCATGTCTTTTCTGGATGGTCACTTGTTTGATGCCTGTCCCTCTCAACAGACCCACCACTCCCTCGGGCAGAGCGACTCTGCCCTGTTAGCCTGGATGTCCCAGTGCCCACAGATACAGCAGAGTTCCTCGGCTTTGGTGATGGATAACTCCATCTGGTCCTGTTTCCTGTCGGGGCTATTATTAGACACTCCAGTGAGAACATGTGGCTGGGGCCCTTAGCAGAATACTATAAATTCTCCCAAGAGAAGGCGCCCCCTTATGGTGCTATCTATGACCTCCAAAGATGGGCATTAGAGACATCAGTGTCACACACAGAAGTCACCCTGCCTCCAGGCACAAGGACAGCATGTGTCTTCTTACATAGGCACTTGCTCCTCCATAGCCATGCCACCACAGACTGTCTTCTGCTAGAGGCCCCAGAATCTAACTGACACCCCAACCTGTGGGCACCACCAATGCCCATGCCACCAACACCTGTGCCCAATGTACCCTCAGTTAAGCAGATGTCCATCCCCTGAGAGTGCACAAGGCCAGCATCCACAACAGGGAGAGCACACCCTGGGCCTGGAATCCTGGCACTCACCTCCTCTGGGATGGCTGGCCAATGGGCACAATCTTATCCTCATAGAATCTCTTCATTGCAAACCGGTCCAGAGCCTGGTCAGCACTGTGGAGAGACACAGGCAATCAGAGAAGCCCACTCCCACACCCGAGGGCCCCGTATCCCATCACTCAGGTGTTGTAGAACATTCCTTTACGCTGTTTGAAGTTATTTCACTGTGATTGGTTTAAATAAAAGCTAAATTGCCAATAGCTAGGCAGGATTTTCAGGGCAGAGAGACGGCTTGGAAGAAGATGGGTGGAGTAACAAGGAATCTCCAGTCAGACGTGAAGGAAGCAGAAAGGCAGCATGGGAAGAGTAAAGGTAATGAAGTCACGATGCAGAAAGTAAATTATAGAAATGGGTTTATCTAAGTTATAAGAGTTAATTAGAAATAAGTCTAATCTATAGGCCAATCTTTCATAATTAATAAGAAGCCTCCATGTGGTTATTTGGGAGCTGGCTGCTGGAACAGAAAAAGTCCAACTACACTCAGACTCCCTAGACTTACACAGCCCCCACACCCTGGTTTCTGTGGAACAACAAACTGCTCCTCCACCATGCAGCACTGTGTAGTAGTTTGAATATAATTGGCCCCCATAAGCTCATAGGGAGTGGCACTATCAGGAGGTGTGGTCATGTTGAGGTAGGTGTGGCTTTGTTGGAAGAAGAGTATCACCGTGGGGGTGGATTTTGAGGTCTCCTATGCTCAAGATACCTCCTAGTGTCTCAGTTTACTTCCTGTTGCCTGCAGATCAAAGATGTAGAGTTCTCAGCTTCTTCTCCAGCACCATGTCTTCCTGAATGCCTCTATATCCCACCATGATTATAGTGGACTGAACCTCTGAACTTTAAGTGGTCCAATTAAATATTTTCCTTTTTAAGAGTTGCAGTGGTCATGGCGTCTCTTCACAGCAATAGAAACTCTAATTAAGACACTCAAGCATCTCTAATCTGTATGGCGTAGCTCTCAGTCAAGCCGCTTGGGCACCCATCTCTAGTACTAATTGCTCCTAAGACATAATCCTTTCCATAAAACCTCATTCCCCTCATCAAATGAGGCTTAAAGGAGATTAGATGAGGTGACACCCATTAAGAGCCTGGCAGTCATGGGTGCCCACTCAGCAGATACAAGGCTGGGCTGGTTTCTGACACCCTCCACACAACACTACACCCATCCTCTAAGCATGTAGAGATTATTCTGCACTGCAATAACTTCCCATCATGCTTACAGCAAATTCAAAGCTCTCACTAAGGCCAGCAAGGCCATGCTCTCTGCTACCCTGACTGTCCCAAGCCTTCTCTAACTCTATACTCAGCAGACACTTTGCTCATACCCATACTTCTTCTCCACAAACTACAGCAAATCTCTAGGCCCCTATAGCCACAGGTCCCCCTGGCCACATACCACTTCTGGCTTCTGTGTTTCCATAGCCACAGTTATGAATGCTGCTAACAAACTTGCTTAGTACTTAAAGCCCTCAAGGACAGTACTCGGGCTGAGCCCTCTGCATCCTTCCAAGCACCATTATAACATGGTCCTGGATATAGCAACCTCTGGGCAGCCATACTGGATGAAGGAGCCTTCAGTCTCTGTCCTGTGTTGGATCAGGATGGAATCTTCCTACTGGCTGTTTCCCTATTCTTTCTCCCAAACACAAAGGCAAAAAGAAAACCCTGCTGACTTGGGTTCCAGATTGATCCCTAGGTTCAATTCTCATGAAACATCTTTCTGACCTCTTCCTGGCTCATTCAGGGAAAGGGAAGGCAACCGAGAGAGGATATGTGGCCCCCAAACTGCTGGCAAGTATCTTCCACACAGGGGAAGGCTCTCTTTCCTGCAGCCAGCTGTTTTCCTGCTGCCTCAGAGCTAGGGCACTTTTCTCTAGCTCTGGGGGTTCTTGTACCTCTTATCCCTCCTGCTTCCTTATCTGAGAGCACTTCCTGGCCCCAAGAAGTGGATGGGAGAGGGGTGCCCTCAAGTCAATGTCCAGAAAAGAGAAGCTTGGATAGAAGACAGCGGATCTCTCACCTGGCGGAAATGTTGCTGTAGTGCATATATGCTGCGATGACAACCCCAATCCTGCCTCGGTTTCCCTGAAAGAGGCAAAAGGTCATCGTTTCCAAACAGTCTCTCTTGTCCAAAGTCTAGGGGCCAAGGGTTGGGAGAGAAGAGAGAAGTTCCGGAGAAAGAGGAGCAATGGGGAGGGAGGCAGGAGGAGGGAAGCCAGAGAAGCTAGCCCACCCTCACTGCAAGGAATATAAGCTGCTGCCCTGCCCCATTTGTTGGAGGTGTACTCTTGGGCAGAATCTATGTTCTAAAATGGAAAACGCAAACTGGTAGGTTGAGCACACTCACACCAGTCACTCACACAATCACCCAGGCAGGTGTGTACATGTGCACACGCACACACGCACCCAGGTATGCACACACATGTACAGCCCACACTCTGACCTTGTTATGGAGAACAACAACGTTGTGGGGGTCTGCATTGAGCCAGGTGTCCATGGCCTTGCAGACACTGCATATCTTCTCCAGGGCCGGAGTGTGCAGATCAGGCCAGCCAAACTCCAGGACCTGGGGGTGAACCATAAGTAAATAAGGGAAAGCCTGGAGACTCCATCAAGCCAGCCAGCACAGCATGGGCACAGCCACCAGCAGCCAGGCCTCCACACTTGTCCTGTGCGCCAGACCTGCTGAGAGGCAAGGCTTGAAGAGCAAAGGTCATGACCTGGGACCCAGGCTCACAGTAGGGTCTTAAGCAAGCCATGTCCCTCGACCAGAGCTATTGTCCTTATGGATGTATGCCAAGGTGTGCAATGTGAAACTGTGATCTCAAAGCTTCCAGAGAGGCCTGAGCCCAGCCCTCCAGCTCCCCTCCAAGGCTAGCTCAAGGCTGATTTAGACAGAGGCAAGGAAAGGGTCCCCTGGTGCTCACACCACCCTGAATATACAGACTGTCTATTTTCAAGCCTCTGAGAGAAGTCTGAAGTGTACAGAAGCAGGACTTCCCAGTGGCCTTCAGCCCTCAAGCCCTCCGCAGCCCCCTCAGGCCATCTCTAACTTCATGAAACACTAAATAAAAATAGCCACTGTTTGGTAGGATCCACAGAACATGCCTAAGCCAGCTGCCCACTCTCAGAGACATGGTCTGAGGCCCAGAGAAATCTGTCACTCGCCTGAGGTCCCTCACTGACAGGCACCAGAATTCAGGATAGAAGCCAAGGCCCCCAACAACATCTCTAACAACTCACTTAGCACGAAGAGTAAACCCTGGGACAGAAGCCTATGTGGAAAAGACACAGCCGCAGCCCCACTCCCAGAGGCCCTGTGTATTTCCTCCCTGGGGGCAGATGAGGCCAGAAACCACTGTGTGAAATTTCAGTAGTTGGTACTCCAGTACATTTTCCAGATCTGAGATGCCCTTGAGCTTGGAACTGTCATGGAACATGACACATAAACAAGAGGGGGCATGTTCTGTTGCCCGCTACCCCAGGTTAGTCCAGGCCAAGACATCCTAAAACAGCCACATACTCACCTTAGCATGGAGCTTTGTGATGTCAGGCCTCTGCTCAGAGAGGTTGAAGAGCTAGAAAGAGACAAAGGAGTGAGGCTGAGAAAGGAGGCGGGAGTGTGTCCCTGCTTGTCAGGAGCCCGGCCAACAGCAAGCCATGAGTTCCCAGACTCTGGCACCTGTGGCCACTCTCTCGCCTAACAGAAATGTTCCCACCGTGAACACATGCTGGCCAACAGGACCAGCAATGAGTTCTTGGGAAAGGTAGAGACTATCACGCTCAGTCAGACCCCTCACAAGGGAATTTTCTGAACTGGGGATGAGAAGGGATGGAGCCCAGCCCACGGGTGCTGAGTGACAGAGGGTGGCCGCCTCTGGCTTTAGGACCAAATCCCACAGCAACACTTCTCTGTCTTGTGGCCTCCTTCCACCGTAAGGTATGAGACATCCTGGTGGGCCCCCTCAAACACAGGGAGCCTACTCACATCCAACTACCCTGTCTCCTGTCCCTTGACCCCCATGAAGGATTGTGAAGAATTGCCTACTTCTATCTAAGTCACTACAAGATTGACAGTAGCTATGTCAGCTCCCAGGAGGAAAGGGGCAGACCCTAAAATGGGCAAGAAGGACGGGGCTGCAGCAGAGCACAGGCATCTAAAACTCTGTATTCCTAGAGCCAGAGAACTCCAGACACTCCCGGTCCCATTAAGGAGCACACTTAATGACATTAGCAATGACACAGAGCTGGCTTCATAACTAACAGCCATCTATTCAGCTATACAGAGCCAGGATGAGAAGCCAGGACTCTCTGTTATAGGAAGCCAGGCACCGATGACAGATGGGTTGTTACAGAAGCCTTCAAAAATGCATGGCCACTCAGAACTTCAGAACCTGGGACCTTCAGACACAGTTAAAAATCTTGCCAGGAGATATTCTTGGATTCAGGATGATCCTAAGACCAACAACCAATGTCCTTATAACTAGAGGAGAGACAGACGGGGAAGGCCATGTGAAGGTGAAGGCAGAGAATGGAGCAATGTGGCTCCAAGCCAGGGAATGCCTGGGAGTGCTGGGAGCGGCCAGGAGTGGGGTAGAGGCTAGGAAGGCAGTTGCCTCCAGGATTCAAGGGAGCATGGCCTCACCGTCAACCAGATGCCGGCCCTCCAGAACACATTCCTGTCATTTTAAGTCAAATAGTGTGTGGCCATTTGTCCCAACAACCCCAGAACCCTTGGGCAACCACCTCAGCCCAGCTCTGCTAAACACGGCAAGCAGCACCCAGTGGCTGAGGGCCAGCAGTCCAGGCCCCTGAGCAGAAATCTGAGCCTACCCCCAGGAATGGTCACTCTCCTGCTGTAGAGGATGTCTCTGCCACCCACCTCTCTGATATCTGGTGACTCTAGCCAGTCATGGGGCACTCCAAAACTGCACATGGCCAAGTCTACTCCAGGGTTTCCACCCGAAGCAGCTCTACAGACCTCAGCTCTCTCTAGGGCCTGTTCTGAAGGTGAAGAGGTTATCAGAAGGCCCGGCTTACAGTGCAGGCTCAGCAACACAAAACTGTGTCTTTATTCTCTTCCCCTAGTCTGCACACCTACACGGTCACATGTTCTCACACTCAAATAGCCCACACTTGATTCCAGATGCTAAACTCAACTGCACATGGTCCCCTGAGAATCAACTCTCTCTGATATAACAGTGAAGACCTGGGCCTTGCAAGATGCATGGGAACTGAGGGAAGGTGTGCTGGCATGGGGAGTGGGCAGAGACTCTCTGTGTAAAGGGGGTGAGCAGGAAGGGTGAGGCCCACCCACCAGGTAGTTGCCCCCATGTTTGGACTTCAGCATCTGGGCCACTTCACGGAGGTTGCTGCAGAAGTTCTCCTCATTGGCCGCACTGGGGAAGGACACGGCGATGATGCGCTCAGTGACATACACCAGGTCCAGCTCACAGCTGTCCTCCATGGCCTGGCTCACACTCATGTTTCTAGAGAGACTGAGTAAAAGGCAAGTCCAGGTCAGAACCCAGGAATCCAAGGCAGCCTCTAACACACTATGGAAGTTTCTTAAAAAAAAAAGAAAAAAAAGAAAGAAAAGAAAAAGTCTATTTATTTATTAATACATAGTGTTCTGTCTGCATGTATGCCTGCATGCCAGAAGAGGGCACAGGAACACATTATAGATGGTCTGAGCTACCATGTGGTTGCTGGAAATTGAACTCAGGACTTCTGGAAGAGCAGGCAGTGCTCTTAACCGCTCAGCCATCTCTCCAGCCCTACAGAAGTCTCTAAAAGGATCCAGAAGGGAAAGAGTGACTGGGAACAGTGCACCCCAGAATCCTGGAGTAAAGCCCTGGCCACCTCCATGTACTCAAACTGAGAAGACCTCCCTGGGGAAGAGAGCAGCTCAGGTGATAGGCTCACATGGGCTCAAGCTGAGCCAGAGACCAGGCACATTCCAGCCTCCCTACGGCAGGCTGACCCCTGCACTCTGTCCCCAGCTTTCCCTGCAAAGATCATTCTTGGCCCAGGGCCTCCTCATTCCTAAAGGCCATAGAAGTGAGAGGGGGCTGGTGTTTGCTACAGTAGTTTTAGGGGTCCTATGAGCAATGGGGAGCCCCTGGGCCAGCAACTCTGTCTCTCCCCAAGACACAAGGTGAAGCATGGAACTCACAGCTTATGCCATCTGCTTTACTACCAGAGGAGGGGTCCATGTTGCCTACGGGGTACCTCCTCCTCATCCTCCTACCCGCGTTACCTATTACCACATCCTCCCTCTCCACCCAAGGTGGGCAACACTCTTTATTTCGCGAACCTTCACTATACTATAGCAGTATGGGGTTGAGGTTGGAGGGGGTTAAAAGCAGCAGATTCTCTGGCCTTGGTGACAAAAAGCCCCAGGACATCAAGGAGCCTAGGTGTTGACACAGGCCCAGATGTCTGGATGTGTGTAGACAGAGGATAGCCAAGGGTAACGCTCTCTGATGAAATGACAGGGGAACATTAGAACTGGACATGAATCCCCGTTACTCCTTATCTCTATTGTATCTCAGCAGTTGCTGGCCAGAGCTCTGACTACTACCCAGGGGGCCAGATGTCATCTACACACCTACCCCAAATGTTGATACAGAGTAACCTGGGGACCCTCCAGTCCTTTGGTCCTGGCTCTATAGAAGGGGCTGCATCCTCCTCAGAAAAACTCATAAACCCAGCCCGTTTCTTTCTAGCTTTTCCCTCTGAGAGGCAGAGGAAGAAGAGGAGCCAAGAGAGCAACAGGAATGAGTCAGAGCCATCCTGGGGTAGTAATGGACAGGACTGATTTACTGACCCCTTTATCAGGCTGGGTCCCAGGAAGGACACAAAAGCAGAATAGACCAACAGCTGGACAAAATTGGTATCGCAGCTCTAAGTGTACCAAGCAGAGGAAGAGACAGCAGGGTTGGAGGGGTCCTCAAAGGGCTCTAGGCAGAAACCAGGGAGCCTCAGAATGAAGGTGAAGTAGAGATGTGGGTTGTGGGCAAAGCTTGGAGTCTCCCTGTGTGTTCTTTTCCCTGGGCAGAGGAGAATGCTCACTCTACAAAGTCCTCCCCACAATCAAAGACCTCACCCACAGAGTCAAGAACCAACATGGGCCTTGATGGGAGTTGCCCCGAGTGTTGCATCTGGCCAGTGGGTGCCTTGAACAAGTCACTGCAGACACTCAGCAACTAACTGAGTTGCCAATACATAGACCTTCAGCGCCATTACAAGGATGGATGAGCTTATGTGGGGAAGTATAGGATCCACCTCGAGGTCTGTGCTGGAACTCAATGGTGACAGCCAAGGGCCACCAACTCCAGGCCTCTCGCTAGGGCTGTACAGCATCAGTCTTAGGACTCATAACCCATATCTTCCCACTGTGCCAAGTGTACCTGACAGGCTGTGGCTGCGGGTGGATGCTTGGCGAAACTCTCATTGAGTCCTGGAAAAGAGAGAAGACATAGTATTACAAGAAGAGGGGAGAGCAGGAAGGGAGGAGCAGAAAGAGGCCCAGGGCATGGCCACACAGAGATCTTCACCCCCTCCTTGGCCAATGCTCCATTCCCGCCACCCTAACACCCCAACACCCCAGCCATAAAAACCCAAAGGCCAAAAGTACCTGCTGTGGGAGACCTGGTTAGGGGGAAAGAGGAAATCTCTGATATAAAGACACAGAGCCATCTGTCTGGCTCCCCTACTCTGGAGACACACGTACAGACAGCGGCTGAATTGGCAGAAACCCACCTCGCCCTAAATTACCAGGCATCGTAATAGCAACCTCAACTAGAGATCACACACAGCAACCACCATTGCCCTAGGGAAGTGAAGAGTGTCCACCTCAGGGCCAGCTCCAAACCCGTGTCCTCTGTCACTTCCATCCCTCACTCCCCCTCTTCCAAAGCCACAACACTGAGCCTCTGAATCCGTGCAAAGCTTAAGACAGAGCAGCAGGTGTGTGATTTGCAACGGGCATCAAGGACCCCACATGTCTAAGGCTCCATGTCTCTATCTTGTCCCACCCGCACCAATCCAGGGTATTGATGGTACAAAATTAAGCAAACAGACCCAAGCTGGTGACACAGACTTTGCAGCGCAGCCAAGTGACATTCACGACAAGGGGTCAAGCCACCCAGACTGCAGCACTAGGCTCCAGCATCCCGCTGAGCAGCATGGGAGACGCTTAGCCCACTGAACCTGTGCAAATGTCACCAGGATGTCACAGGAAGACAGGCCAGCCCTCAATGGCTCGTTATGGGCAAGCAAAAATCAAAAACCAAATAACAAACACACAAGAACATGCTGAGAGCCTCCTCACTAGGTGCTTGACACTTGGCCAATGGCAGCTGTCACTTTAACTGTCACTCTCTCATTAAGAAGAACTGAAAGAGAAGTTCTGGAAGGAAAGGGACAACCTTCCAGCCTCATGAAAAAAAACCCACAAGACCTGCTTCCCTCCCCCTGGGCATCCACCATCTACTCCAACTGGAGCACCCCAGTTCTGAATTCCTGGGCTCCACTGAGCTATGCTTCCCAGCCACCAAATAGCAGCCTCCCCTTGGGGTCAGCAAGACCACCGCCTGTAAAGGAAAAGGACATAAGACACGTGGTGACTCACCCATGAACCCCTGGGAAACTGAAGATGGAACAGGATTTGAACTCTGACCCGGACTTGGCCACAGAGCCCAAGTGGAGAGTGTTGCACCCAACATGCAGTTGGACTCTGAGGTCCAGCTCCCCATGGAGTACACAGTCAGGGCCCCTGGCTGCGGGAGGGAGGGCTGGCCACCCTGTCACTGTGGGGCTCCTAAGGGTTCAGCAGAACTCAGTGCGAGGAGGAGTCAGAAGGAACGGTTCTCAGACTCTCAGCATTTCCTGCCCTAGGACTTGGGGTTGTGTGAGTCAGGCTAGGGCAGGAGAGGTGGGGACCAGGGTGTTTGGTTTTCAAACCCTAAACCAGGCTGTTCCAAAACTCCCCACCCCGAAGCATGCAGAAAGCCAACACTTCATCCATCCCATTGTACTGGTCTCTGACAAGGAGGCCCTGACTCTCCTCAGACCCTGGGCCATGGTCCAGGCTCTAGGGCCACCCTGCTATAAATAGCCCCTAGGGTTTCATCTGCTACAGATCTACAGCCACTCTTTGAAGGAAGCCACCACAGCTGCTTCGAACAACTGGAAGCCACAACTTAGCCAAGGCTTATGATGCGGCCAAGATCAGGGCCAGACACAAGCAAAGAGCTGGAGGAATACAACGGGCCAATAGCCAAGATTGATGAAGGAACTGGAGAGCCAAGCAGAGCTGGGAGCCTCCAAAAGGCACCGTGCAAAGGATGCACAGGACCCAGAGACCAGGCTTCCAGTCCAGTTCCCCACCACCCTCTGGCCAAGGTTATAACACTCCACATTCCTGACTCCAGCCTAGAAGATAAATACTTGGCCCAAACAGAGTCTGGCCCTGCAGCCTCCTGAGGTGATAAGCAAGGTCCAGGCACTCTGCANCAGGGATGCACAGGGGAAGCTATCCTGTGAAGGGGATAGGGACCAACAGCTGGACTGTCACCCCCAGATGAATCACAGGGCTGGGCTGTACTCACACCAATAGGGCTTCCTGTTTTCTGCAAGGTTTGGGGACACATGACCCTTGCTGGCAGAGAGCAGGCTTGCAAGGCGACTGTGAATGCATTGTGAGCACAGGAGAACAGTAAAGGGGCAACCAGGAGCAAACACACTCTTCCCAGTGCTCCAGCCTGCCCAGGTGACTCCCTATGAAACAGCAGGGTAAACTGAGGCCTGGAGTCAGGTCTGTATCCCCCTCAGGGCAGACATTCACTTCCTCGCTGGTTAAACATTTCCTGGAGCTGTGTTCTAGGCACCTGGGAGAGATGTGGAGAAGTCCAAGTCTCACCCTCATTCTGTACAATAAAGATAATTGTCAATCCACCTGATAAGAGGTATGGTGGCTTGGTCTCAGATGCTCATCAGATAAATGGGTACAACACAGGGTTCTGAGATCTTTTACCTGCCCCACTCGGAGTCCCTGGGGAAGGTTTATTTTAAAAAGGAAAATAAATTCTCTGCCTGCCTGGAATCCCATTCTTTTCCCCTCTAGGGAATCTTGAAACTCTTAACTTCCTACTAGCTCCTCGTAAGACAGACCAATAAGAGAACTTTTGATCCAGCTCCCTAAGCACCAAACAGTTCTCCCACATCCTCATCTCTCAAACATGTTTCTCTGACAGAAAGGCCTCATGAGAGGGGATCCCACAGCCTCCCCCAAAGAGTGTCTTTTCTCACTGTCAGGATGTTCCTCCTCATATCTAACCCTCATCCTTCCTGCTTCAGGCACCAACTCTTTTTTCCTTGGTTCTCCCTGAAGGCAGGAGCTGACCATACATAACTGGGGCGTTCTGGGGTAGCTTCAGGTCTGCCTCCTGCGGCTGCACACTTGCCACCACCTTCTGTTCCCCATAGCATATTCACACAGCAAGAGCAGCGTAAACCTTGGATCCCCAGTGGGGCTGGTTTGCCCCTAAAAGTTGGGAGAAGTCCTGCTTTCCCTTCAGGTCCATGAAGCGAACAAATACCTCCCGACAGAAAAGAGAAAAAAAAAACTGTTTCCTGAACCTAGATCCCCAGGGTCCTTGGTAAGAGGAGGGTCTGCCAATGAACACCAGGGGTCGAGTGAGGCAGCCACAGCCCAGCCCTTCATTCCTGCATCTCCTCTGGTTGAGGGCCCCCCCACAGGCCCCNCTGCAGCCACACCCCTTCCTCCCCCCCCTTTCCTGCCCACCACTTGGATTTTTCCAAAACAAAGTGCGACATTGCACACGTCTGCAGCCTCCCTGCACACCAGCTCCATCGGAGTAAACTGCCTGGAGAGGCCAAAGCAGGAAACACCCCACAGATAGGCTAGTGCCCTGAGCCAACCTCCCCTTCCCCAGTCCAGCACACAGCGGAGCCCCTATGCAGCCAGGATACCAGCACGGCAGCCCTGGGTCACCCCACCTATGACAGATGTCCGGAAGCCTGGCAGTGGGTTTCTGCTCCTCCACAGCAGGCAGGCCTCTCTGGAGTCTGCTCTCCTGCTTGCCCCTCTTACACTCCTTCAGTGAGACTCATTTTCTCTGACCTCCTACCTCCCCGACGAGGCACCACCCCTGACCCACCCTGACACACAACCTCTTGCAGATTCGCTGATCCTATACCAGCAAATGTTTTCCCTGGAAACTAAAACAAAATACCCATCAACTACAACTAAGTGGCCACCTCTTTCTTCCACACAACCAAGGTCAAACACACCCTAGGGTCAACAGCTCTTCTAGATGTCTGACCTTGATTGATTCTGGTTGATGAAGTCCATATGGCCCAGGCTAGGGAGGCAGAGTCAGAAGTCCTAGGACATAACTTCTAAACACTCCCAGAACATCAACTAAAAGTAATGATTCAGAGGCTACCACTTTGTCCCAAGGGCTAACAGTCCTGGATGACGCGTATCCAGAGACATTCAAGGGATACCTCCAGTCTCTGCTTCCTCATCTAAAACATGGAGCCACAGCACCAGCCACACACCTTGTCACGAAGCCATACAACCTCCCAGCCTAGTTCCTGGCTCCTAAAATAACAGCGGTAAGACTGGCTGATATTTACTGAGCACCCATCATAGCTAGGAGTGCCTCAACCTAGTTCATCCTTTGCAATAACACACACAAAACTAAATTCTCCGAAGCATCCATAGTACCAGTGAACAGGAATCCTCACATACCTCCATGGGGCCTTCCCCCAACCTAGGAGTCCACACAGCCCCTAGACAGCGCCACTCCTTATTACTGGGCCTATGGCAGCCCAAGATGGTGCAGCAGTGTCAGTGGGCCACCCTAGGGAGCTGCTACAGCTCAGCCCCTCCCTGCGGGGCCCTCCCTACCAGAGGCCAGGCAGCTGTCAGATGATAGGGCCTCGTGCCATCAACAGCTCCCCCTGTGCCAACCGCCAAAACCACTCCCTGTTCCTCTCCAGGCCTGCAGTGGACAGAGGGGCCAGCATGGGGTATAGGACAGAAAAGGCCTGGGGAAGGTGAAGTGTCTTCTGTGGGGCCTGCTGGGGGTGTAGAGACAAGCCAGCCCCAACAGAGATCAGGGGCTCCTGGGACCTAGCCTGAGTTCCTCCTGATTAACGAACTTGTCCCCTGACCGCCCTTGTAAAACCAAAGACAAAATGAGCCAGGACCAGAGAACCCTCTTCTGGAGTCCTAAATGAACAGCAGAAAAGTTACACCGCCTTTGCCATTTCTCAAGACTCCTGGCTCCAGGCAAGTACCCCAACAGTGTCTCAAACATCTAGGGGAAACTTGAGAGCCCAGGGCTCCTTTACAGAGCCCTGTTTCCCTCACCCTTTCCAAGCCTAGCTCACAGATCTATCCCTCTGCTCCTTCCCCACCCAAAACTACCATGGCATAGTGATGAAGCCTAGGGCCACTGAGTGACTTGAGCCCAGCGAGTGACTTCACAGGCCTTCTCTTTCCCCAACACAACAGCCAAGCCAGCCAGGCTCCCTTCAGGAGAGTGAAGGTCTAAGGGCACCCACACACACTCCTGCTTGTGCCCCCCTGCAAGCAGTCGACTTAGCCCCGCCCTCCTCATACTCCCGCCCTCCTCATACTCACGCCCTCCTGGAGGCTTCTGGGAAAGCTTCCACCCTTGCAGTCTCCTTCCCCCTGTAGGCAGAGGAGAGGCTTCAGAGAAGGGGGCAAGATGAACAGTGCAAGGTTCCAGAATGCCTACCTGCTGGGGTCAGGGTGGAGGGTGAAAGGGTAGCAGAAGGTCCTGGGCACAGGGAGGGGCTTGTGTTACTTGAACACTGGTTTGTCCACTCAAAGGTCCGTCGGAGAAAGGTAAACCCTCTCCTATGGGCACACCCCTGTGGGACACTATTATTCCATTTTGAAGACGAGAAAGCTGAGGACCAGACAGGCTCTCCTTCACTTGAAGTCCCGCAGGCAGGGCCTCTGCCTCCATCCCCTTGGTTTTAAACTGGCCTTTCCTATCCAGCAGCTTGTCTAGCCTCAGTTTCCCCCATTGCAGAGTCCCCCACATTCTTCTCATCCTCTTCCATCCATCCATCTGCTCGTGTAGTCCAAAAGATTGGTGGGAAGTCTGCCCAGTTTTCTCATATTCTGTCTCTCTCATGCTCTCTTTGTGTGTTTGAGTGTGTGTGTGCCTTGTGTGCACATATGTGTGTGCAAGTGTGTGAATTGTGGGTGTGTGCATATGCATGTGCGTGCATGCGTGTGTGAGTGTGCATGTGTGTGTGTGCGTGAGTGTGTGTGTGTATGCACATGCATGTGGATCACCTTTGCAAACCTGTATTACTAAAGCAGACACGTTCTGCCCCCTTCCTACCCTCTCAAGAAAGTTTAGCATTTGAGACAGTGCCCCTCACTAACCTGGGACTTGTCTAGCCAGCAAGACCCAAGGGTCCCCGTCTCTACCTCCCTAGCCCTAGGGTTACAAGCACGTGTCACCACACTGGGATTTTTTTTCCCAGGTTGTTTCTGGGGACGAGCTTAGGTATTCATGCTTGCACAGACACTCCCCTGATTGAGGGTTACCCTGGAGCCTCCTTTGTTTGTTTATTTGTTTGTTTGTTTGAAAGGGGTCTCACTATGTAGCCCAGGCTGACCTAAAACTGAGGGGAACCCTCCTGCCTCAGCCTTCTGGATGCTTGTTTTATAGGCCTGAGACATTTAGCATATTTCCTGCAGACAGACTTAATCATTGATTTCTTCCACAGCCCCACCCTGCTCCCTCTCTGTCGATCTTGCCCATGGCTGGGCACAGCTTCCAAGATCCTCAGCACCCCTTCCTCGGGGCTCCAGCCCCTCCCGCACCCTACAGCCCACCCCCTCCCAGCACCTCCTCATTCTGCCCACTGTCACTCACCACATCTACTACATTCTTGGGTATATTCTCCGTGGTGATGGGCTAGAGACAAAAACAAGAAATAGTGTGAGCATCACAGAGATACTGGCACAGCTGCCTTCTAGGCTGTCAGTCAGGTAGTAACGAGGCACAGTTCCGAGCTTCAATACATCACTGGGCTAGTCCCAAGCTAGGGAAGCAGCATTTGCAAAATGACACACAATCTTCCTAGTCATAGAGCCAACCAAGTCCACCCTCACCGAGGGCCCACACTGGGTGACCGTGCAAACCTCACACCACTCAATAAACGAGGACAACAGGCCAAATCACTCTTGTTCCAGTTAGCCAGGGCTTCACCTCCACTGTGTCTATCTGGGGTAAGAACCCACAGAGGCAGGGACCACCATGGCCTGTTAGCCCCAGCAAACAGACAGAAGTTACCAGAGCACAAGCTCCTGCGGTCAGAGCCTGCCTGCTGAATACTGCCCAAGCCCCAGCTCCGCAGTGACTTGCTGGCCCCACCCTCGGTACCTACGGCACACACACACAAACACACACACACACACACACACACTGCACACTGTGCCTTCTCCTCCTCCTTGGTGGCCTCCCTCCTCTAGGAAGCTCTGATTATACCGCATGTGGTACCCCACTGGCCTCCCCACCTAAAGGAATGATCTAATCTGGCCCTATACACTGCACTCCTCCAACCAGAGTTCATTTGGGAATTTAAGATTTGTTTGTATTACTTTAATTGTGTGCATGTGTGCCTACCCATGTGTGGATTTGTTACCTTGAGTGCAGATACTCACACAGGCCACTAGGACCAGATCTCTAGAACTAGATTTACAGGTGGTTGCAAACCATTCCACAGCAATGCTGGGAACTGAACACCAGTCTCCTGCATGAGCAATATATGCTCTTAACTGCCCTGATTTTGGATTCTGGGTCTACCTTCATCCAAAGTAATCATAATGACATTTTGATCAACTCGGTAGAAACTCCCTCATGCCAGGAACCAGGGGGACCAGAAGTGGACCATTAATAAAAATGTCCAGAAGAGTGAATGGTGTGGTGGCAGGGGGATAGGGAACTCCTCGGCCAAGCTCACCACCCCACCATCCCTAGAGTTCTACCTGCCACTCTCAAGAGGGGATTGGGACCACCTAAAAGGCTATTGGCACTGGGTGTCCCACCTACCTAGAACTTCTAAGTCAACAAAAGTTGTAGGGAGCAGAAATGTGTATCTCCGGCAGGGTCCTGGATGACTCTAAGACCAGAGTGCCCAGCCAACACCCTGACTCTGCTTATTAGCAAGATGACCATAAGCCCATTCTTGTTGCCCACCTGCATGGCTACCTAGAGTAATTATATGTTGAGCAAATGGAATAAAGGCCCCCTATGAAGAGGGTCTGGCTCCCAGCACTGGCTAGCCCTTAATGCTACCCTCTCACCCTGGAGCTCCCCCATGACAGAGGCAGCTAAAGCCATCCAAGCTCTCATGGCACAATGGGGAAGCTCTTAGGGACTCTCCAGGGCAGCTGGGGACTCAGAAGTAGCAGCCTCAGAACTGTGGGTCCCTGATTATACCTCAAGTGCAAGTCCCCATGCAAATAGGCAGACAGGCACACGCGCACACACACACACACACACACACACACACACACACACACACTAACCTTCCCTGGGTGATTTTAGTCTTTGGGAAAATGGTGTTTATTTATTTTATATGTATGTTTATGCACCAGAGTGTACATATGCGCACCACTTGTGTGCAAGACCAGAAGAGGGTATCAGCTCACCTAGAACTGGGGTTACCGATCACTGAATGAGGGAGCTAGGAACCAAACCCAAGTCCTCTCTAAGAGCAGTGCTCTTAACTGTTGCACCATCTCGCTAATCCCTGATTTTTCTTCTTAGAACACACTGCTCTCCAACACCCCCTTCTATATTTACTAACATCCTTTAGAGCCTGCCTCTCACTGGAAAATGAACTATGCCCACACTGAGCACAGTGGCTGGCACGCTGTGGGCCCTCGGGAATTTTCTGTGGAATGAACGGTCTCCTTGCTCCCTTCTCTGATACCCTAATCATACACAGAACTGACTGACAGCACAGCAGCATCTTGGGTCCCCTGGACATAGGAAAGCTTTCCATCTTTGTTTAGTTTTAGAGCAGGACCTTTCTAAACCACACGCACACATGTATACACACATGAATGTATGCATGTGTTGCGCACACATGCACACTACATCCTCACATGCCACTCTCAAGGCATGTACTAGAGAGCCTTGAAACATCACGTCCTCCTGCTCCCTGATCCACAGATCGGAACTGAGGTGCAGACGGAAGACATGCCAGTATCTTGAACAAGATGCAAGGCAAGACCAAGCTGCCCCAGGCCTGCAGAACCCAGTGCCAAATTCACTTCACTGCCCCTCTCCTGGGGTCAGTGGACATCTCAAGGTCAGCAACATAAGGTTGAGTTACATGGAGTCTAAACAAGGACAACACTGGCCTCACACAGGAGTCCCTAACGCCTGGCAGCCCAGGTCTAGAAACTGGAGGTGGCACACCGCCCCGCCCCCCCAAAAACACACCGCATTCTGCACAGTGCCTCTGCCCCTGAGAGCCAGGCCTCCTCACATTTTGCACCCTACCCGCCTCCACTGTCTCCCCCTACTGCCAGACACCTTTTCCCAAGGCTAAAGCAAGAACAGCTGCTTGATGTGCAACAGACTGGGGACCAGGTTCTGCTGCTTCCATCCCGGCCCTCCCAGCATCCTAGGAAGTGCGTGTTATGGTCTCACAGATGAGGCAAGTGAAGAGTGAAAGACTACAATGCCCAGAGGAAGTGAACTGGCATTTGAGCTCTACCTAGCGTCCTCACAGGCTCCCTTGATCTCTCACTCATTTTGTATGTGTATAGGTGTGCGTGCACTTAAGTGCACATGCATGGAAACCAGAGATCAACATCGTGTGTCTCCCTCTATCTCTCTCCACCTCAGATTTGGCTACTCTGATGGCTAGCAAGCCCAGGGGCTCTTCCTGGCACCACCCAGTGCAGGAATTACAGGTGAGCACCACTCTGCCCAGTTTGACACGGTGCTGGGATGGAACTCTGGTCTGCATGCTTGCACAGCAAGCACTTCGTCTACTGAGCCATCTTCCTAGCCCCACTCAGCAGAGACCCCACTTGTGGGGCCCTAAAGCCTAGCAGACCTCACCAGTAGGGTCACCAATCAGAATAGATTACTTCCCTGCACTCCCGTAGGAAGACTGGAAAAATGGGAGCAACTGCAAAGAGAGAGATAGCAGAGAACTTCTTGAATCTGCTGTGAACCACAGAGTGGGTAAGGAAGCTGCAGATCCTTTCTTCAGTATTCCCAGATACATACGCCCTCTCCCTCCCTGTGTCCATGCTGTGACGGAGGGTGAGCATGTTCTGAAAAACTGGGAGGCTGGGACACCTGCCTGGGGCTCTTTAGTAGAATGCATTGGTGGCCTGCAGGGAGGCTGTGTTGGGGTAAAAAAATGTATCTGTGGGCAGCTGTTTAGAGGAAGGAAATGCTGGGGCTTGGGGATGCCCCAGCCTGAGTCCAGAGCTTGGAGGCAAAGAGGGAGGGCGCAGAATGCAGCCTCAGCCTCCAGTGGAACATTCTGTCCAGAACTCTTCAAACCCTCAGCGCTAGCCTGCCAGCTCTCTTTGCACTTGTCCCAAGGGAAGGCTGGAATCCGAGCAGTTTGGGAGCCAAAAAGACCCCGTGACATCACATTTGCCACCACACTGATGATCTGTGAGGTCACCCAGTACTACCTATCTTGGGAGGGGAAGGGCCTGAGAACTAGTAGGGACAGCCAGAAGGGGCTGGAATTGCTGAGATCCAAGACCCAGGGAAAACTATTCTGGGCCCACTTCTTCCCAAAAATAGAACCGTAAGTAGATATGGGGTCGGGTGAAGGGAGGCAGGGGCCAGGGCATGGCATTTGGGGACATCAAACAGAGTAGGACAGTGGGGAGCTGGGCTGCATACTCAAAACACCCATAAGGGCATCTTCTCAACAGTGATAATAACAACACCAACCTACAGGCAGCAACAGTGGCAGAGAAAGGCAGAGCTGCCCACTCTAAGAGCCTGCTGTGGGTCAATTGCCTGCCCAGGCCTCCTGAGCCATCATTTCACTCCACAGTCACAAGGGCTGAAGAAGGAGCATTTGGCTCCTCTTCTGACAGTTTTCGGGAGGATACTCAGTTCTATGTGAGCCCAAGTCTGCCCTCCAAATCTGTGCCCCTGCTATGCTCCACCCTGAAGCACCGAGAGGTCATGGGGTGGGCACAGGAACAGCTGGCGTGAAGCAGGACCCTGGGCAGGCAAAAGGCCCCAGTGGCAGGGACATTGACCTAAATGCTCAGGTTAAGTTGCTGCCAAGGCCACAGCCTCTTAGACACACTCAGGCCATGGTGGGGAAAGAACAGGTTCTTGGTGATTAAGCGGAAAGCTATGCCTGATTTCCGCACCCCCAGAGGAACACCAAGCAAGTCTGTTCCTGTCCCCAGTCCCTCCTCCAAGCCAACCCTGAGGGGCCTGGCACTATAACACGGGCTAAGGACATCCTCACCAGCCCCAGCTCAGGGCCAGGCTAGAATACAGAGTAGTTCCTCTGAGCACAGCTCCCCTCCCACAGGGGGCCAGGCCTGCCATAGGCTGTGCCACCTCCACATCCTTGGGCTAATCTGGCCCAGAGCCTATGGAGCCCCTGCTTAATGTCTACCCCAGCCCCTTCCCCCCTGCCATCCCATGGTCACCCCTTCCTGACAAGCCACCCCCAGTTGGCAGCAGAATCCCACTTCTAAAAGCCGGCTTTGGGTCAATTGCCTGCTCAAGGACCCATAATGGCCCTTAGTGCTTAGCACTCAAGGTCCTGTTCTCCACCAGGGCCATGAACTCCTCTAAGCCTCGTCCTTCCCTCTCTAGCCCCAGAGTCAAAAGCTAGGCCCCTTCCCTGTCCCCAGCCTGCCTTTCCTCTCCATCTTACGCCACTCTCCACCTGCCAGCCAGGGCCACCAAGTGGATGTCTGGACCCAGGTAATAAACAAGTGTCCTCTTCCCAGAGCAAGAGAAGGCCAGCCAACATGTATGCCATATTTGTTTGCCTGCTTCTACAATTTGTACCAAGGC
The DNA here is from genome assembly GCA_001685095.1 of Ellobius talpinus. Classification (NCBI taxonomy): domain Eukaryota; kingdom Metazoa; phylum Chordata; class Mammalia; order Rodentia; family Cricetidae; genus Ellobius; species Ellobius talpinus. Next base: position 1,228 of record LOJH01019429.1, on the reverse strand, counting down.
ATGTGTCTAGCTCTACCACCTTCTAGAGCCCTCTCTATTCCTTCCCCCAAACCAACCCTGACAAATGAGGCAAGCTTTCCAAAATTTTGCACAAGCAGATTAACTTATTCCCCTGAACCCCAAGGCTTCCCCTAGCGAGAGCCTAGAGTTGGCCACTGGTGCAGCCTATGGTATGGTTTCCCTCTGCCTTGCCTCCTGACCTGGCAACCCTGTGCATCCTGGCCCGGCAGCCCACCCCTGAGCACAGTTCTGCCCCAAACATCAGGCTGCTGAGAGCAGGATCCTGCATCCTACTGAGCCTCTCCCAGCGGTGGTCAAAGAGGCTTTGACCTCTGACCTCTGGAGAGCATGTCCCTTGCCTGCCCTGAATAAAGAAAGAGCCTGAGGAGGCTCGTAGCTGGCACCCCACACCCAATAGGTATCAGTGATTAGTGAAGGGCTCCAGCAGTAGACATCAGCCCTCACCGCCAAAACAGCCCCAATAGGCCATGTTTGATGTTTGTAACCTTTTCCCGGCTCCCAAACCCACCCTCCCATGGACATTTTCCACCTCTTAAGTGTTACTTGGGGAGCAATAGAAAATAAGACCAAGCCTCCCAAGTAAGCCTCATGCACCTGGCCCTTCTGCTGTGCTTGACTGAGCTGTACGACCCCTCCCCCATTGGGGTGGTCTTCTAGAAGCTCAGGCCCACAGGCTCCTTCCCTTTCAAAGTCAGCCTCAGATCAAGCTTGCCTCCTGGCATGGCTCCGTTTTCCAGAATTTTCTAAAAAAAATGGCCAGCCATGCCCCTCTCAGCACCCTGGGATTAGTTTCATCAGATCCACAAGGCATTTCCCTGTCACAGTCCTTGATGGAGGAGATGAAAGCTGGTCCTCCAGTTTTCCCATACCAGCTCATCACCTCCTCTTCTTTTCTAACGGTTAATTTAAAAACAAACAAAAATAAAACCACAGGATCTCACCATAGATCAGGCTGGCCTCAAGCTCTATGTAGCTGAGAATGCCCTTGAACCTCTGATCTTCTTGCTTCCACCTCCTGAGTACTGGGATTACAGGCATGTATCACTATGCCCAGTTTCATGCTACCCTTTTCTAACAGGAGGCAACCGGATGACCTCTGCCCCCAGATCCTATGATGGGGGTCCTTTGTACATCACTTGAAAATCTTTGGGTCCAGGCTGGAGAGATAGCCCTCCTCCTTCTCCCACCACCTCCTCTCTCTCTCTCT
>LOJH01019428.1:9740-20111 GCA_001685095.1 Ellobius talpinus | reverse complement strand
TTGGTACCAACTCTCCTGGATCAAGGACACCTACCAACTAAAATCTGATTTTATATGCTATTGTGTACCAATTATATGCTTGAGCCTCACCTGTACAACCAGGGCACTTCCCTGTCCCATTCTTTGTGGCAGTTAATGACTTCCCATGGCTAGCCCCATTTTATAGGGCCAATAATAACAATATTTTTTTCTCCTAGCCACCTGCCTTCTCATCTCCTTCAAAAAGCAGCTGCCTGAGGACTCCAGGATGACAGTAAACCAAATGCCGTTCCAGCCACTCCTCTTGCTGAACATGAGCCCACCTCCTAGCTTTCCCCTTTCCCACATCACCCCATGCCTGCAAGAAATAGCCAGACTTGAGCCGATGCCCCATATCCAAGGAGTCTGGGATGATTGATTGAAAGTGTCACCCCAGGCCCTGGCATTCATCCTTGGGGCACCAATGGTGTGCCAATGGAGCAGAAAGCTCCATCTCAAGTCCCCTCCCCCTGGGCGTTGTCTTGGTCCAGACTCCACCTTTGGAAAAGCCAGCAAAGTGCTGACCCCCCAGGGAGGGTCAGAACCACTCCCACACTTTTATACACACACACACACACACACACACACACACTTCAACTGGCATGTCTTTCTTTTTAGCTAATTTTTTTACGTGTATTACTGTTTTCTCTGCATGTATGTATGGGTACTGCGTACTTGTCTAGTACCTGACAAGGTCAGAAGAGGGTGTCCGATCCTCTGGAACTGGAGTCACAGGTGGTTGTGAGCCACCATCTAATGCTGGGAATTAAATCCAGGTCTCCTCTCCAAGAAAAATAAGGACTTTTAACTGCAGAGATATCTCTCCAGCCCCTTAGTGCACACCTTTAATCTCAGTGCTCAAGAGGCAGGAGGAACTCTGTGAGCTCAAGGCCAGTCTGGTTTACACAGTACATCCTAGGTAAGTCTGAGCAACACAATGAGACCCTCTGTAAGCAAGAACAATAACAACCAGAGAAACACACACACACACACAAATCCAAATAATTTGTATAGTTGTAGGACAGAGAAGCACATTAGTACATTAGATATGTGACTAACATTATTTAGATCATTATAAGAATTGGCTGATCTACAACTTTTACAGATTCTATCCCAGTGCTAATATTTTCTTTATCCTTTTATCATAATTAATGAGACTTTTTGAAGATTTCAAATAATATTTCTGAATAATTCTATTCATATCAACTTTTGGTTTTGGCAGGATCATGCTGTGTAGCCCAGGATGGCCTGGGATTTGTGAACCTGTGCTTCAGTATCCTGAGAGACTGGGATTACAAGGGCAAGCCACTATGTTCAGCTTCCTACTAATGCTTTTTATTAGTCTTAGTATAGTGTTTTAGCCTATATTGCTTTAAAGTTCTAAAACATTCATTTGTCAGCTTTTAACTGTAGGATTTATTTTTCAAAGAATTTCTACATATTGCCGTTTTTCTCCTCACTGGCAGAACTTCAGAGAAAAGGGAGACAATGTTGTAACATGCTTCTTTAGTCTCAATAAAAAGAACTGAGAATAGCAAGATTTATAGTTGTGACATCCTTATGCTAGAGAGAAGATTTTTCACATTCTGTGGGCAATTATCTTTTCAAGACTAGTTTTTGGCTTCTAAAACAGAGGACTTTCTCAGGGTAAACTTTAAAAGAAGCAGTGGCTTTGAGGAGGTAGAAACAGTGAACACAAACAAAACAAGACCTGCAGAGGGGGCCAGGGAGAGAGACACAGAGAGGTAAGAAACATGACCGAACATTTTACAAGTTTTACTAAGAAAACTTTGAAAGTCAGGTCAAACAACTGAAGCTTAGAGTGTGCTAGAATAAAGGAACGCTGGTCACTACTGTAAAGTTTGTTATTTTGCAATTTTTGAAAATGGAATTACAGCTTCTTGCTTAGCACTGTGCAGAATTCAGTACCTGAATTTTTAAACTGGATGAGATGACACAATGTATCACTATCAGAATAAACAATTCTAAAGATGGCCCAGATAAAATAGGTTTGTGAAAATCCCTTTGGAGATGTCCAAGGGGATTTTTTTTTAAAAAAGTGTACTCATTTAGGCAATTAGAATTATTTCTGATGCTATCAGCAGGGTGGGCAGGTTGTCTCTTGAATACGCTTGACTCAAAGATGTTTCAGCGTGCTTTAGTGTTTTGCTCATTAAATGGTAAAGCATTATGAAACATTTTCATGAATAGATTTTTTTAAACACCATGATTATCTCTACCTTCATCTCTACCTCAAAGTCATGATCTCCAGGTGACATTTGGCACATTTCTGTGTGTGTATGCAATGGCGGTAGGCTAGATGGAAGGAAGGTCTTGTACTGTCACATGTTGGCACCGTGCCCTTATATCTCTGAACCCATGCAGCCAAATCAATTCCTTTCAGTCACTGTCAGTCAGTCTGAGGAATTTCATTGCAGCAATGACAAGAACACACACACACACACACACACATACACACACTCACACTCTCTTAGAAAAACTAAATAACTGGAGTCCTGCCCAGACACCAAAGAAGGAAGATGTGACCTACCCCGCTGAAAAAGGTAACAAGCCATGTGGCTAACATATACTAAAATAATGGGCTAATATACGTTGTAAGAGTTAATAAGAAGCCTGAGCTAATGGGCTAATCAGTTTTATAACTTAAAAAAAAAGAAAAACTAAGTAACTGGAAATTTAAACCTGAAAAAATATCAGAAAAGATCCTCTTATCTCCAACTTTATTTGCATATACCTTTATCATTAAAGCTGTCATTATCACACAACAAACAGAACACACACTTTCTGAGCTTCGGTACTAAGAAGGATATATGCCATGGGTAGACTCCAGTTGCCTGTCTGGCTTTAGCCTAAGCTGTTCGTTGCCTTGTCTTTCCTCTCTTACACATTACTCCAACTAAAGAAGTTATACTGAAGAAATTTTTTAAAGTATAAAGTTTAGTAAAAGAAAAAAATACTTTTAGAGATTTATCTTTACAAAAATGCTTATTTTCTATGCAATATATCCTTGACAGAAACAAATCAAGAGGAAATCCAAAAACTGGCCTCTCGCCATCCCCATTTCAGCGTGCGTTCTAAATCATTGCTTTCTTTACACTTATTATTGATGTTATTTACTTTAAACATGTATTGTTGTTTATAAAAGCAATCACCTTCTAACTCTGATAAAGAACAACATATAAAGAAGCAAAGGGAAAGAGATAGAAAGAGAGACAGAGAGAGAAAGGAGAACAGAGGAACTGCTTCAGGCAATTTCCAAGTGCTTATCATTATTTTTCAATGAGAGTCTGAAAAACTGGCATGTGTGCAAGACCTAGAAGCCACGAAAGTGCTGGATAACAAAACCTGCAGAATTTAAACCCAGCACAGCTTTATTGGGCTCCTCTTCTATTAGAATAATATAAAATAATGTGCCTTGTAATATAAAATGTATATCTGAAGTGCCGTTGATTGATTCCTTTTATATACAGGACACCGGGCAGGCTACGTTATATCCTATCCATAAGTATTCATGGTAGTGTTTGAGTTAAAGTAGGCTGTACAATGATGTTTCTGGAGGAAAAGAGTGATTTTGAAAAAGAAAGCTGAAGTCTGCTGTGAAAGCTAATGCACTCCCTTGATGACACTTACAAAGGTCTTATTGTCGGGAAGACAAGCTGATGTCTGAACAAGTGAAGGGTGTTGAAGGGGCAGAGCATTCACAATGGACAGTGTGGTGGGCAGAGCATCCACAATGGACAGTGTGGTGGCAGTGGAGCATGGAGCTAGGGCAGAGAATTCCCGAGAAAGGATTTGAGATGTCCTATAAAACTGAGAAGAATATACATTATTTATTCTAGCTAACTGACAAATACAGTGTTATTGCCATTGGGAATAATAGAGGCTGAGACCAGACAATGGGCATGATGAGCCTCAAAACATATGGAACGAAGGGCAACTGAATGAGGTTGCCCACAGTCTCTGATTTGATAGTTCAATTTAGGGTTTCTTTTTAAATTTTTGTTTATCTTTTTGGTGTAGATTTATGTGCGGTGAATCCTTGTGCACGCCCATACTCGCTTGTGCATATGGAAGCTGTCTAGAGTGTCTTCGCCAACCCTCTCCATCTCAATGTCCTAGGCAGGGTCTCTCACTGAGGCCAGAGCTCACAACCTCTCAGCACTGAGATTACAGGGGATTGCCACCTTTAGCAAGCTACTAGATCCAGCTTTTTACAATGCTGGGGATTGGAACTCAGGTCTGCATGCTGGTAGATCAGGCTTCTCACCCACTGAGCCACCAACCCCAGCTAAGCATTTAAAACACTTCACTCTGGTGTCAGAACAATATGAATTCAGTGGGACCACAACAAATTTCTGAATTTTACTTACTGCCTAGGCTAATAATGTGTGGTATGATATTGTATGATTCAGTTAGCTGCACTCAGTCGTGGGATCATGAGGGTGAGCAGCCAATATGCTAGAGTTTTCTGTCTGCTGAAGTATGCTGTTCAATCAGCATACTGTACTAAATGCATTTTCATCTGGAATTATTTTTAATTTACCATGATGTTTGAATTTAGATCTAGGGATATAGACCACTCAGGGATGACCAGATACCAAGTCAGTAGATAAATCTATGATGAAATTTGCAAAGCTGAGCCTGGTACATGGGAGGATAATTGGTACACAGAACAAGTAGGCTAATGAGTGTATGGAAAATACACATTTATTTTGTCTCATGTCTTAGTCTGTTTTCTGCTGCTAATACAAACCACAGACTTGGTATTTTATTTAAAAAAATACTTTTAAAAATGATTCTGGAGCCTGGAAAGCCTATTATGAAGGTGCTGGCATATGTGTAGAAGGTAGCATCCTAATGAACAGAGAAAGTGTGATGGTCCAACTTATCTTTTTGACCCTCTGCCAAAGAAACATTTGACCCATTTATTAGGACAAAGCTCTCCAGCCCGGGTTACCTATAAATGATCCCAGCTCTTCATATCATTACAGAAGCAGTTAGATTTGAAGGGGTCTGGCAAAGCACAGCATCTCCCATTATCCCTTTAAAATCTGCTTGGAGTGATTATAGGATTTTAAGAAAGCTCGTGTGTGTGTGTGTGTGTGTGTGTGTGTGTGTGTGTGTACTGCAGACTGAAAACACTTTCTAAATCAGAAGTTAGAGTGTCTTACACTGATCAGAGTTTCTGACTCAGGTCCCTTGCCTCAGTCAGTTTTCTGTGGTTGGCAAGGTGTGGATGAGGCCTGTGTTTCTCATTAGCACTTTGCCAAATGCTGGCTGTGACACTCTAGGGAAAGGCTTTGGTGGGAGGAAGAACAAATAAAATGGAAACGCAACATTTCTTATTGGGCTGGGATGATTTTTAACTGATTTCTTGGCTTCTGGAAGGAGCCATATCTGATGTTATTTTTTTGGGGGGGCTACTAGTTCCTTTTGGGTGTTTTGTGGTCTTTTCTGTGCCTCTCACCTGTTTCTTCCTTGTATGAGGCACTAGTTTCTCTTGAGGGACCCACTCTCCTCAGACCCCGAGAATCTCTGGACCCCTTTCAGCCAGTGCACATACATGGCCCTCATACACAGGACCCAAGTCAAGTCCACAGCTGCTTTTCATGGTGCATGACCTCACTTGGTCTTGAGGATCCATATAAAACCTTTGTTCCTACTGAGGTTGGTGTGAAGGATGATTCCAATGAATCTCTCCTCTTTAGTTCACATCTTACCATGACAATGGTGTCATACTTTTCAGTTCACCACATCCCTTGTGCTTCCCTAACTGTAGGTAACCAATAGGAACCCTTTACAAGATCTCCTTGAAATAATAATGTTCACTGGGTTTACAGTGTGGACAGGAAACGGTGACAAGCTTCTCATTGATGACCCTTGATCTCAATGAATCAGTTCTTCCCAAGAGTCATCATTAAAAGTCATTTGTTCTGTTTCTTATATCAACTGGCTGAGGGAAAATAATCTGTCCCAACAGAGTGACGCTGGTATTATATCAACCACTCCAGGCAGGCATCATATTCAGGAATAGTTGATCAACATATAATGGATGCCATAGTTTATTTGGTGTGCTTTTATTTGGTTACAGTTTGTGAGCTTCTTTTGGGAAGGAGGATTATTTTGTTTTCTTGGTTTTGGGGGTATTGTGGTTGTATTGGATTGTTTTTTGAGGAAAGAACTTAAAGTTGGGTGGATAGGGAGGGGAAGAGGATCTGGAAGGACTTGGGGGGAGGGGAAGAATATGAACAATATATATTTAAATTTAAAAATTGCTGTAAATAAAAAATAAAATGTGCATTATCGAGAACATAGTTCTAGATTATTGGTTTATGTATTTTGGCATTAGGATATAACTCTGAAAATATTATAACTAAAATATAACTACTATCATCCTTTAATATCAGCACTCAGAAGACAAAAACAGGTTGAATTCTGTAAGTTCAAAGTCAACTTGGTATACATAAAGGACAACCAGAGTACTGAGGCTTTTTCTAAACAACATAAAAGCTGGACAATGGAGCATGCCTTTAAACCCAGCACTCGGGAGACAGAGGCAGGCGGATGTCTGTGAGTTTGAGGCTAACCTGGTCTACAAGAGCTAATTCCAAGACACTCTCCAAAGCTACAGAGAAACCCTGTCTCAGGAGGAAAAACAGCTGGACAAGATCCTGAGGTCCTGCTCAGGCTTGTAACTCCAGTACTGAGCAGAGAGAAAATAGGATTGCTAGGGCTTGCTGACTGCCTGTCTTGCCAAAAAACATGAGTTCTTGGTTCAGTGAGAGATTAGATAAAGGAACAAGGCAAAGAGTGACAGAGGAGGATCCTCTAAGGCATAAGTGTGTGGATAGGCACAAACGCATGCCATCACATCCTCAATCCCCCAAACTTGTGAATAGGTTGGCATCTGTGATCTCTTCGAGTTTGGAGCCATCCTTCTGACTTCTCCATCAAAAAGTCAGGTGTTATTCTGATAGGTCAGAATTGTATATGTTACTTGATCTTTTTCCCTTGTAGCTTTTAATATTCTTTTTTGGTTCTGTGCATGCGGTGTTTTTATTATTATGTGTTGTGGGGAATTTCTTTTCACATGTAGTATATTTGATGCTCTGTATGTTTCTTGTACCTTGGTAAGCACTTCTTTCTCTAGGCTGTGGAAATGTTCTATGATTTTTGTTAAAAATATTTTCTGTGAATTTGAACTTGGATTCTTCTTTCTTTATTTCTATTATTCATAGATTTGATCTTTTTATAGTGTCCCAGATCTTCTAGATGATTTTTACCTTGGTGCTTTTTAGATCTAACATTTTCTTTGACTGGGGTATTCATTTCTTCTATTGGATCTTCACATGCCTGGATTGCCTCTTCCATCTATTAAATTGTGCTGTTGAGGTTTGTCTCTGAGGCTCCTGTTCAAGTTCCTAAAACTTTCATTTCTTATTTTCCTTCGGTTTGGATTTTCTTGTTTGAGTATATTTCCACTTTCACACCTTGAATAATTTCCTTCACTCATTCCAGTGTTTGTGCTTTCATAGATTTAATTAATTGAAATATTATATTCTCTAAATATCTTGAACATATTCACATAGTTATTTTAAACTCCTTGCCTTGTGCTTCAGCTATATTATATTTCTGAGGGCCTATTGTGTCAGGGCTGCTGAACTCTAGTGGAGACATATTGTCCTGACTGCTATTGATTGTGTTTTCACACTATCATCTAGGCATCTAGGTTTGGGCTGATTTTGGTTCTAGATGCTGATAACATTCTTATCTTTGTTGAATGGGGGTTCGGTTCCTTGGTTTCAATTGCCCTCTCTGATTCTTAGGAGAGTGTGGTAGCTATGGGTGCCCAGTGTGGAATACTTTTAGATCCTGCCAGTTATAGCCACTGGGGCTCCTGGGTAGAACTTGCTTCTAGGTATCAGAAGTTTATACTAAGGAATGGGGATGGGTTAGAAGGCAAAAGGACAGAGAGGGTCTATACCAGGGATGAAAGCTGTATATGCCAGGAGGTTCTGTATAAACCCCTGAGGATTGGAGCAGAAAACAAGAAGAGGCCACAGCAGTGGTCTGCTGCACAGCTGGGGCTAACCCTGGAGCATTGAGACTAGAGGACAAGAGGAAGAGTGAAGGTCGCCCACTTGATTCCCTAGCTGGCAGTGCGGTGGTGGAATTCCAAGAAGTACCTCTTGGACCTGTTTTCTTAGACAAAGGCTTTAGCCTAGTTTCTTATGTCATCCAGGAGCAGCTGCTCAGGTATGCCCCTCTCCATAAACTAGACCCATCCAGATCAATCGCCAATCAAGAAAAGGCACTATATACTTGCCTATAGGCACATTTTAGGAGGTGTATTTTCAATTGAGAGTCCCTCTTGCCAAATGACTCTTGCTTGTGTTGCGTTGATATAAAACTAATTGGAACACATAGATATGAATACCATACCCACATTCACACACACACACACACACATTCCACACCCCACTCAACACACACAAGTGCCATACCATCAACCACACACTTTTCACATGCACTCAAACATAAGCATAAACACCACACATAAACAGGCACGGATAACACACAGACACACAGATGTGTAAATGCCACAGACATACATATACAGCGACACATACATTCTTTCAATTTGAGTGGCAAGCTATGAACTAGTTCCGCTAATTTTCTCCAAATTTCCCATCAGTTTGCAATCATTTCAGGAATTCAGCTAAAACCTTCTACTTTACATCCTTGTCTAGCAGTATATATAACATGGGACGCAAATCAGTCTCTGAGACTAATATCAATTTTCTGGAGAAAATGAAGAAAATACTTTTCTGGAAGCAAAGGAAAAAAGCATTTCACAAATGTAAGCTTGTTCAACAGGTTGGATTCAAGGCCTGCAAGAAGGTTTTGAGTCAAAGGCCTCAGTGCTTGTTTCCTGTGGGACCAAAGTTTTGTCAGTGCCTTTGGGAGAAGAGCTCCCATGGAGAGCAGAAGTTCCCTCTGTAGGAGGTTGAAGAAACGGGAGTGTAAAGAGGCAGAAAAACATTATAAAATCTTAATGCAAATTCTCACAAACCAGAAGGCTCTAAAGAGGAGAGAAGAGAATTGACACTTCTTCTCAAATGGGAATGGCAGAAGACAAAGGCTGTGTGAAGCGATAAGGAGACTAAAACTCTGTTGAAGACACCAGAGAGAAGTGATGCTTGCGAGGACAGACCAGGGAGCTTGGAAAGAGAAGACAGAGGGACCAAAATCCTGAAGGCAGCTCATGCTGCACTTTCATCAAGAGAATGCGCTGGCTAGGCATCATGGGGAAGGGGTGGCCTGTGGTGATTATTGGAGACTCAAGGGAAAGCCGAAGGGCAGCATTTGGAAGCTGAAGAATTCTTGCCCCAAATGTCAGCAGCTGCTTCTGCTCTATCACTTTTCCCCTGTGCTAACAAAATGTTGGATTAGAGAGTTTTAGGGGGATGAGAGAAAGAGATATACTTGAAAAGTGCGAGGCCTCAAATATCCTGTTGTATCTGTATCTAACATGACGGTGAGCCATGAGTCAAAATTTTGAACACATAAATAAGAGCTTATTTTGATTAACTGTCTGCAAGAACCTGGGCTAAGTGTGTCACAAACACACCCCAGTCCAGATCTTCTCCTGGACTCTCCTGGGCAGTTACCTCATCACCACAAACCATTATCTGAACAACAGCCAAAGTAGATCTCTTAACCATGCAAACGATGTCACTGCCTACAGTGGACTGGTTGAGAGTGTCCCCTAGAAGCTCCCATATTTGAATACTCAGTTCCCAGTTGGTTGTGCTGTTTAGGGATGGTTGGCTTTGCTGGGGGAAGGAAGGTACCAGGGGTGGGCTTTCAGAGTTAATACTCTCCTGCTGCTTCTAATTGGCTCTTTCTGCTTCGCATTTGAGAATGTGAGCTCCCTGCTTCCTTCACCCATCCTCAAGTCTGCCAAGGGTCCCACTGTCCTTTCTTCTGGAGCCAGAAACTCAAATAAACCCTTTTGTAAGTTATAGTAGTCACCGGTATCATCATATATTATTGCAGCAGCAGAAAAGTAACCATTATACTGCCCTTCCTAAGCTTGGGCATGGTACCTGTGGTGTTCTGCATGAGAATGTCCCCCATAGGCTCATATATTTGAATGCTTAGTTACAACAGACTGGCACTTTTTTGAAAGGATTCAAAGGATAAGGAGGTGTGGCCTTTGTTGAAGGAAGTGTGTAACTGGGGGTGGGCTTTGAAGTTTCAAAAGCCCAAAGCAGGCCCAGTGTTTCTCTCTCTCTCTCTCTCTCTCTCTCTCTCTCTCTCTCTCTCTCT
>LOJH01019427.1:0-19356 GCA_001685095.1 Ellobius talpinus | reverse complement strand
TATGGAAGTCTTCATCAAACATGGGTGTCTTCTTTTACTTTTCTCCACCACATGTTCTGAGATAAGTTCTCTGACTGAAACCATACCTCATCAATTAAGCTAGACTAGCTCTGCATCAAAGTTCAGGAATCCACTTGTCTCTATGCCCTGTCCTTAGTGCTCGGGTCACAGTCTTGCACTATCGTGCCCTTAGTGCTGGAGTCACACATTTGCACCATCATGTCCTTTGTGCTGGGGTCACAGTCTTGCTCCACTATCATATCTTTAGTGCTGGAGTCACTTACTTGTACCATCATGTCCTTAGTGCTAGGTCACAGATTTGCACCATCATGTCCATAGTGCTGGTGTCACAGTCTTGCACCCTTGTGTCCTCAGTGCTGGAGTCACAGACTTGCACCACTGTGACTGGCTTTTCCATGGGTTTTGGAGTTTGTCTCTTTTCCCCCAGTCATGTAGCAAACACAGTACACACTGACCCATGTCTCCAGCCCTGTATTCTGCTTTTAAAGTTTTGGATAAAAATCTCTGAAATTACATTTTGACACCTTTGTCAAAAATTAGTGTAACACAGCTATGTGGCTTTTATTCCTTATCTTCCACGATATTTCACTGATTACTTGCCTTTTCTGTGCTAAGACTTCCCTGTCTTTCATGCCTCTGTAATATAGTTTGAGGTCAGGTAATATGATACCTACCTAGGATCTGTTTTGACTGCTTTGGCTATTCATAGCCATTTGTGCTTCCATGTAAATTTTAGAATTGTTTATTCTAGTTCTGTGAAGATCTCATTTGAATTTTGATAGGGGTTGAATTGAATATGTAAATCACTCTATCTAGAAGGTCATCACCACAATATCAATTCTGTCCATCCAGGAGCATCGTCAATCTTTCTATCACCTAGTGTCTTCCATTTCTCTCTCTCTCTCTTTTGTTGGTGCTTTCCCTCTTCCCTTGTAGAGATCTGCTCACTCCTTTGTTACAGATACTCTTTTTTTTTAATTGAAAACAGAACCTTTTCTCACATGATATATTCAGACAGTATCTTCCTCTCCCTTGACTCTACCCAGTTCTCCCCACTTCCCGTCTTTTCTGGATACACCCCTTATCTGTCACTTATTAGAAAACTACAGGCTTCTAAGAGATAATATTCAAATATGTAAATCATAAAACATAAGGTATATTTTTACTTTACTTCTGAGTTATTGTGAATAAGAGATTTTACCAGTTTCCTCTCAGAAAATTTATTATTGATATTAATTATTAATTTTTATAAGTCTTTTTGCATCCTGAATATTCACTAAAAATGTTTATCTTATCACAGACTTTTATGTTGGAGTCTACAAGATCTTCTAAGCATAGAATCATTCCATCTACAACAAGGGATACTTTAAGTTTTGTTTCCAACTTTAGTTGCTTTAGTAAATTGTATCTTATTGCTCTAAGATTTTAATAAGCATGGACAATGTGTAGAGGGAGTGGGCACTTTTGTCTCATTTGATTTTTTGAGGAAATGTCAAAATTTTTCAACTCAGTATAATATCCACTATCAAATTGCCATATATACCTTAGATTATATTGAGATAGTTTCTGGTTATCCCTAGTCTCTTTAAGGATTTTATCATGAAGATGTATTAAATTTTATCAAATACCTTTTCTGTGTCTATTAAGACAATCATGTCATTCATTTTAAGCCTACTTTTATGGTTCATTGTGTTTAATTATTTGCATATTCTTGATCAATCTTCACTTTCTTAATATGATTATAGGTGTGTATGTTTGTGTGTAGCTTATCATGTATAAATTTGTTAGTGTGAGTGTGCACATGGATTGTGACTGTATGAGTATATGTGTGTATGAAATACATATTTTCATGGTCTTTCTCAACCTTTATTTTTGGAGAAAAATTCTCACAGCAAGCCTGAAGTTCACTAATGATTAGAATGGGTGGCCAATGAACTTTGTGGTTTTACTGTCTCTGCCCTTTCCCTCATCACCATTAAAGCTGGCAGTGGGTTTATAGGCATTTACCACTATTGTTGGCTTTTTGTTAGGTTCTGAGAACTGAATCCAGACTCTCACTCTGTTTGTCAACATTGTCTCTGCAAACCAGTTCATGTGATCTTGGATTTGGTTTGCAAGTATTTTGTTGAGAACTTTTGCACCTGAGTTCATCATGGAGATTGGTCTATAGTGATTTCTTTTCACTTTGTTGTTGATTGTTTGTTTGTTTTTGTTTTATCTTTATCTTGCTTTTACCTAAAATATACTGGTTTGTAGAATGCAGTGGTTTCCATTCTTCTGCATTTTATGGAACAGTTTTAGAACTGTTGGTATGAGATCTTCCTTAAATGTTTGGTAGAACTCAGCAGTGTATCTGTCATCACTGGGCCTTACTTTGTGGGCAGACTTTTCTTTACTGCTTCACTATCGCTGTTTTCTATGATTCGGTTTAAATTGCTCATATCTTTTGGTTTAATACTGGTAGGTCATATGAGTTTAGGGAATCATCACATTTGGAAAAAGACAGCTTATTCAATAAAAGATGATGGCAAAGCCTAGATATTTACTTGCAAACGAGTGAAATTAGATCTGTATCCCCCACCTTGTTAAAAAAAATCAAACTGGACCAAACTCCTTGAATTAAAATCTAAAATGTTGGAACTGCTAAAAGAAAACACAGGGGCACACTTTAGGACAAGCAACAAATTCCTAATGGGACAGAATAGCACACAATTTGACAGGTGGGACCATGTGAAATTAAAATCTTTCCACATAACAAAAAACACCTTTAACAGAGTGAGAGGGCAGCGTGAAGAATGAGAGAAACTCTTTACCAGGTCCAGTTCAGCTGAGAGGTTTATACCTAGACTCCACACAGAACTGCAAAAATTAGGCACAATAATGGTGAAAATTGAAGTTCCATTAACAGAACTAATAAATGAAACACAAATTTCTCTTAAAAAGAGATAGATTCAAAAATTATATTTAAGTCTCAATAATCTTTTCCATTCAGGAAATGCAAATTAAGCTGCTTTTAATTTTCCTCTTCCACCAGTCAGCAGAGTATTCATCAATAATAGTACACATGACAAGTGTCAGGGAAAAGGAGAAGGTGGGGAGGACCCACATTCACTGTTGTCGAGTTAAAACTTTACATCCAATGAAGAAATCAATGTGAAGTTGTCTCAAAAAGCTTTCAATAGAACTACTGTATGACATAATTGTACTGTTTGGGGGCTTAGTTTCAAATTACTCTATTTACCACATATATAAATAAACATCACTGTCTTTTGCTGGTTTGTTCATAATATTTAGGATATTAAAATGTTTACATCTCTATCCATGAATGAATATATAATAAAAATATGGTACACACACTCAAGATTTTATTTAGTGATAAAGAAAACAGAATATGAAATTTGCAAGAAAGTAGAAAACCTTGTGTAACAAAGGTAACCAAGTTCAGAAAGGCTAAGATAAAATATACATACACGTATAAGTGTATAGCAGCAGCAATTAATGAAAAAATAAACCATGATTCTGAAAAATAGAAAAAAGGGTATATGGCAGGGTTTTAAAGGAGGAAAGAGAATGAGGAAAAATATGTGATTGTATTATGATCTTAAAAGAAATAGTTATAAAAGTATTAATAAAAATAGCTTCTGATGTGGCCCTACATACTAATTTTTATGTACATGTATTTTTGTAGGAGTCAGTGTTTATACACACCAGGGACCTAGAGAGGGATTGGAGGGGGCAGTTAGGAAGTGGGCCTGAGAGTGTGACAAAGTGCAGGTCAGGAAAGTAGAAAGAGGAATATTGGAGACAGGAGGAGAAAATATGTTTGGGGATCAAGAAAATGTGCTCAGGGTGTTAGGGTTAATCAACCAAAATTATGTATATATGAAAATGACGTTTTTAAACATGTTACTTGGTATGATAATAAAAAACTAAAATATATTAAACACATTAACTGTAAGTGATATAAATCTGAAATATTTGATGATAAGTCTCTGAAATTTTATTCATGTATTCAGGGATGGGATGACTGCTTCAATAATCTAATTCAAAAGGAGATTCCAGTTCGTGTGTGAACATGCCATTAGGTGCCTGCTGTGAGACTGTACTTCATACATGAGTTCTTGAATAATGATTTTTTAAACTTAAGTATTGTAAATGCATAGTATTAAAATTAGTGTGCCTTGTTTCCTTCCCATATTAATAGTAAATGTGTTTATAATTAAGAAACTGAAAATGTATTAATGTCTTAGTTTGTTAAAGAGCTCTTTAAAAGCATATTTAAATGTTTTTCTTTCAGAACATTAGAACACTCTTATAATTATTCAATTCCGAACTGCCAAACTGTTTTTTCATTGCTATAAAAAGTTTACTTCCTAATCTATTCAGATTCATTTCATTGTGTTGGAAGGCGAACTGGAGAATGAGGTAGGATTTAAATATTAAAATTGATTTTACATGATAATGTCTTTCCTGTCACTGTTTCTTCCTCAACTACTTTTTTCTCTGTGTGCCCTCACTTTTGTTTTCTGAGCCAGGCAAGCCTTTGTGTCCTGTGCTCTTATTTCTCTTGATTGTTCCCATGTCATGAGGCAGGGAGGGATTACTCTGGATTGAAACTTGAATGGCATTTTTCTATCCTTTTCTTCCTCACTTCTACAGAGTGTTAATGCCTTGAAAGATTTCATCATTCCTAAGTCGATCTGTGTCGCAACAGTGTTTTTAATGCTGTGTTTAGTTATTTACTGTGTCTTCAAGAGAGCGTTAGGGATTCTGGGCAAAACTATTTGCATTCCATGCTTGTCTCTTTGATTTTTTTTTTTGAAAAACTGTATTATATGCCTTCTAAAGCATGAGGCTTCCCTGCTAAACTTTTAGCCAAAGTGCGTTCTTTTGTCTTTGCAGTTTTTGAGAATGTGTTCCAGGGCCCCATGCTGCTTTCTTTTCTTCATTCCTCATTTAATGAGCAGAGGTCAATGTCCACCCCAGCTGCCCTGCTGCGCTTCTGAGCTCACCCTGCACCTGCCTCCTTTTGAGTTCTTTTCTCAGATCTTTGGCAGGGCTACCGATGTGCACGAGTGGACCGACAAGGCAGAGGATCGTGTCTCTGTACTTGCAGTCCAGTGCTCTGAAGATGCAGAGATGAAAATTGCACCTGCAAGATGTAATGCAAGCCATTCATTTTTGTTGACAGCCCCCCAAATGACACAGACCCTAGCTTTTTTATTTCTAGCACTTTGTATTGACTATTCATTCACCTTTTGGGGTGTGGTGTATATTTTTCTTTCTGATGGAGATTTTTGATCTGTGATTCCACCGAGGAATACAATCTGCAGTGGGCACAGATAAAAAAAGGAACATAATTAGAGAAAGACTTTTAAGGCATCACAGATCAGCGGACAGATTGCTTCCTCAGCACAGAAAATCTGATTATGGTGGAAAGCGGTGAAAACAGGGGTCACTCACGTCTGGAGGTGTCGTTCTCTCATCCATCTACACTTTTACCATGGAAAAATATCACTAGGTCCCAGGTTTTATTCTTTACACTTGGCAATATATTTTTCATCGGAATGTAAAGATTCAGCTAGGAAACAAGTTTTATAGGCTAAAAATCTTCACCTTTACTTACAAATTAGCCAAACAACTTTCACTGCATTTTGATTTTAAGATACACTAAAAATTGATGATGATGAAGATAATAATTATTATCAGATACCTCTGCTATGCTTATTATTAGGACATTTCTTAGAAAGTAACTCACAAAATGTTTAATGTCTTTTTATTCAAGGTTTATAGTTGGCAGCTGCCTCTTTTGTGTTCATGCTGGGGTAAAGAGTGACATTAGAATAGGCCAGACATGTGTAAATACTTTCACAATCTCTTTTAGAATGAACGACTGGATGATCCCACTCTCTGTTAGCCTTGTCACTATCACCACATCTGTACTATGTTTTCCAGGCTTTCCATTTGCATGTTTTTCCCATCTGTAACTTGAGAATGACAGAGGGACCTCTTGATTAGCTACCACATATTAAATGTAGTAGCTTTGGGGCATTAAGATACTCATAATAAAACAGATAATTTTCAGGCTAGCTTAGTTATTACATTGCCACATACTGACTCTACCTAATTAAATATATTATTTCTCTAAAATCATACCAATCATAATTTGACTATTTCTTTGTATTGAATGAACATACATTGGATAATGTGATAATGTTTCTACAACTATACTTAAAGTATTATTAGTCAAGCGTATTCTGCTAAAGTTATTTCAAGCATCATCAGTATGGTCTGACTAGGTAATTTTTTATGTCTATTCTCTTAAAAAATTGTGCATTTTATATGCATTTTAATATTTAAAGGCTTCCATTTAAATGTTTCAGTACTGGTGATTGGTCTAGAAGTCTTGCATATATTATTCACATGCCCTGCTGCTTTACTATCCAGTCCTATTGAAATGCTTGTTTTGAGATGGGGTCTCCAGATGTTGCCCTGCTGCTTCTGATTTTCCTCCTTCTAGTGATGCTAAGATTACAGGTACACAAACCCAGACCTGTAGAACTTTTTTATTGCTTTTTTCTGTCTCTAAAACATAGTATATATTAATTAAAGAAGCTATATTAAGTACAGAACATGAAATACCTTAAGTTACTTCCAGCAGTAACTTGCCAAATCTAACAACTTGTGGCCATTGAATGTCATAAGAACACGGAGCCAAGAAACTTTAGTTTCAGGAAATTAGGAATATTAAAGTGTTAGAAATTTAGAAATGTTAACTGTAGGAAACTATTGAATGAGGAAGACTGGGATCTAGGCACAAATGTATTTGTTTCTGAGCTAATATTCTTTCTATTGTGCTGTATCTTTTTCCTCTGATAATAAATACAAGTTTCTCATCTGTACTAGGTATCACTTCATAATATTGACAGTGACCAAACACCATAATTCTTTCCTGGTTGTTCACAATGAGAGAGAATGATACATATGCTTTCTGGGTTGCTAATTTTGACATGAGGACAGAAGACAAATAAATCTTATGAAAGCTAAAATCATCTACCATTCCCTATTTAACTAATGACTGTGTGTGTATGTGCACATGTGTGTGTGTGCACGTATATGCAATTTGTAGGAAGGCAGATATATATGCAGATATAAATAATCAATTTGCATTATGAAGTTTGTGAAGAATGTGCTGTGTGTCACATTCATCCATTTGGACATGCAAGAATGAGCATGTTGTTCCTATATAAAAGACAGATAGTTGTATTTTAATGGAGATGGAAACAAAAGATTACAGAAAATTCTATATGGAGAATGCATATTTTACCATTACTTCTCAATGCCAGCATAAAATGAAATCTAGAAGGTAAACATATTTTGAAACAAATTTTTATATTAAAATAACTTACTCTACTTGTGTCTTATTTTAACTTACTTTTACCTTTTCATATGGGTATTTTGAATTGGTTACCCAAGTTTCATATACTTTGAAAAGAAGACTTCCATTATTTAGCACTTTAATAATGTCTAGCCATAAACTTCTTCAAAGTTAGCATCTGAAAGTTCAGTAAAGAATTGGGAGACTCCTTTTCTGAACCTGCTGTGCTGGAGAGTAAGAACTGGGAGTGTGAACATGTGTTATGAGAAGCCAGGGAATAGGGCAGTGTTTGCTTATTTTATCTACAATTGCAATGATCGTAGTTCTTTATTATTTTTGCATTATATTGCTTTTATTGTCTCAGCTGTTTTGTAAACTTGGTTTGTAAATTTAACCTTTAAATAATCCTATAAATTAACTTTATTTCATCTCTCTATCTATCTATCTCTATCTATCTACCTATCTATCTATATATAATCTTCATAGAAGACTAGGCAGGCAAGAGTTAAGTTTGGTAGTAGCCAAGTGAAGGAAAATCATATCACAGGCAAGATTTTTCAATTCTGATTGTTTAGAACCTCAGAGTAGGCATTATGTCACAAACCTGCCTCCACTGAAGTAATTTAAAAAATTTAGTTAGATGAATTTACAAAGAAACTGCTTCAAAAATAAATGAACTACAATGCAAAAGAGGATGGGAGCATATATTTAGCTATTCTTTCACCTCTAGGACCCCACTTGGTGTAGAATTGAGCAGGCCTGTGCTTGCTGCTCTAATCTCTGTGAGTTCATATAAACCTTGCTCATGTTGATTTAGAGGGGAGGGTTTTCTTTTTTGCTATTTTTCACCACTTCTGGCTCTTAAACTCTTTCTGCCTCCTCTTTTCCTTAAGGGTTCCCTGAGTCTTGAGTAGAGGGATTTGTATGGAGATATCCTGTTTAGGGCTAAGTGGGCCAGCTTTTCTCACTCTGTGCATACTGTCTTGCTGTGGCACCCTGTATTTTTTTTTATCTGCTGCAGTAGGAAGTTTGTCTGATGATGGTTGAGCAAGGTATTAATTTTTGAGTATAGCAGATTATAACTAGAAGTCAATTTATAGCTACTTTAAAAAATATCATTAGTATTTGTTTTTGCCTGAGGCCACATAGGGTAACTAGTCTCAGGCTTTTGGTTACCCAAGCAGTGTCAGGAATGGATTGCATCTAATA
Source organism: Ellobius talpinus (assembly GCA_001685095.1). Lineage (NCBI taxonomy): Eukaryota > Metazoa > Chordata > Mammalia > Rodentia > Cricetidae > Ellobius > Ellobius talpinus. The sequence goes on along the minus strand of LOJH01019427.1, from coordinate 10,748 downwards.
GAGTGGGACACAAGCCAAATCAATATAGATTGTTTACTCCTGCAAATGTTGTATCACCGTTGCACTGAGCAAATCTTGCAGGCAAGAAACCATTGTACCAAAGGGTCTGTGGTTGAGTTTTTGTTTCTCCTTTGGTAGCGTACACAGTACCTTCCAGTACCAAAGATGGTAGAATGTAGGGAATAAGTCTCTATGAAGGTACCAGTTCTAGTTATCCATGATCAATGAGTTGTATAGGTTTTTTTCTTAAACAATATGGCCGGACAGTTTGTGGAGAGCAACCTTTTGTCTCGGTTGTTGGGAATTCCCATGGGATCTCTCTGGTCAACAACTCAATTAGATATAATCTAATCCCAGCCCTGGAAGTTTCATTTGGTTACAAGATAAGGCCAGTTGAATTCTGTCTTCCCTTTATTTGGAGATTTAATTTAGATCACCTTCATATGTGTATATATTTGAGGAAGGTTCTTTTGCATTAGGTTCCCATACTATTTCTCAAATGGTGTGCCATTCCAGAATCCCAGTTCAATCATAACTATGTCTTCTATTTTCTTCTCAGTCATTTGAGTTTCATTGTTTTAGAATTATCTGTTTAGATCTGAACCCCATTTAAAATTGGATTATTTGGTTTATTCATACCTAATTTTCAAGTTCCTTATACATTTTGGATATATTTAGTCCTCTATCAGATGTGTACTTGGTAAATATCTTTCCATATTTTTTAGGCTGGCACTTTGTCCAAATGATGGTGTCCAGTACTCTACAGAAGTCTCTCAGTTTTGTGAGTTCCCATTTATTAATTTTAGATCTTAGCACTTGTGCTCTGTTCTGTTAAGGAAGTATTTTCTTGTGCCAATGACTGTAAGGCTTTTGGCCACTTTGTCTTCTATCAGGTACAGGAAATCCACTAAAAAGTAATTACTGCTTTTAAATATTTTACATTGGCTGTGGTTTATTTGTATATTGATACAAAGTGAGATTATTTTTGTTAGAACATATTGTACATACATTTCTAATCTTTTTTAAGGTATGGTACCTATACAGGCCATTTAACAATGAAATGTAAATTTATGGCCCTTGAAAGTTATTATTACCAGCTATTTAAGATAATAAGAAAATTCAGGCTAGCAATTAGTTTCCTATTACAATTGAGCTTCAGTCCTAATATGAACTTATATACCTAATATGTATGTTTTCAAGGTCAAAGATGTATTTTAGATAGACAAGTCATCTTTAAACACTTCAGAGATCTACAGAATATGGCATTCAAGAAATTTTAATAACATTGGTTCTTTTTCTTTTATGACAATGAGACATTTCTGCTCTTGGCAGCACCAATCCTCATCAGAGAAGATTTATTCTTCCAATCATCCTCAAACCTTAGTTATTCATAGTACTTATTGCTCAGAGAGATACATACATGCTGCATTTATTAAAAATAGGGAATTGTGGTGATCCCACAAGTATTATACAGTAAATACAGTTGATAAATCCATTGGACTAATTCAAAGGAAGTGCATATTTACATATTCACTTGGACTAACCCATTTTTGTAGAGTTATGGACACACCTGTCTTTTGGAGAAGTCACTGTCAATTCTGTAGAAATCTTGTAAAATCATGGCATTTCTGCCTTCTATAGTATCCCAGCAGTGTATAAACCTGACTTTTCCTGTAGGGCAATCAGCTATCTCTCCACATACCATGAAGCCTTGGTGTGGAAAGAATTCACTGAGTCAAGCCTTCCTTCTCATAGCCAAAATCTACATAAAAATAGTTCCCTCAAAAGATAATAAAGAGTACTCTTTATTGACAGCATACACTGATAATAAAGGAGACTCACATAGGAAGCAACATGTATGCTCTAACAGCAGACACAGAAAGGTATAATCTATTGCTCTTCTTAACAGGGTACTATCATTATGTTTTAAACCTTCACCTTGGTTTCAGTTAACATAAGGCCATAGCCCACAGAATTAACTGTTTATACAGGAAAAAGCCTGAGTTGCTAAAGCTAGATTCAGAGGTAAAAATTCTCACCAGGGCACCCTGCTGGAGTCATAAACAAGGTACCCATAAAAGATTCTTTTTAACTCAACCAGCTAGACACTAAGGCAAATAAAGTGCACAGGTTAGTATAGCTACCAATCTCAGCTGCAGGAGGAACTTCACAGCCATGCCCTCTCTGAGAAATAAGGTGACTCCTTGTAAGATCCAATTTTTTTTATGATTCTGTAAAAATGCATGCTTGATACTATTGTTACTGCCTATGGGATTATTACCTTGTCTGTATGTCTACATAAACTGAAAACTTTGTGGAGACTTATGCTTCATGCTCTTGTGCTGCTGCTTTTTTTACTGCATCTTTGTTCTAAGGAATAAAGAACATGTAGTGGTAATGTACATGAATGGATTTATTTGGTTCTAACCCTCAGATCCTGTTCCCAAACCAATTTTCACTTGTCATAGAATTCCTGTTCTGAGCCCTAAGGGAATGCTGAAGCTCGTACCCAGTAGTTCTTGATAGATGAGCATCCAAGACTCTACATAAAGTTTACTTTCTTCAAGGCAAATGTTAGTCACTGGGTAAGAAAGTGTTCTTCCCTCAACTGTCAACAGGCTGCTGTACAAATTGGTTAAGTAGGACATAAAAGAAATGACTGTCAAACTTTGCAAAGACAAGGTAGGACAGCCCTTCCAAATATCCTGTTCACAGAAAATCCTCTCAGATATGCTAGGCTTCTAGGCTGAAGATGGATGCACCAATGTTGCAGAGAAACACTTGGTGACTGTCCAGGCAGCCAGCTGTTTCTGTCATTTCTTACTTTTTCAAAGTCACTTGCTTGCCCTTCCTGCTTTCTGAGGTAGTATTATTTTCTTCTCAGGTCTCTGATAGAGTTGAAAACTTTATAGTTACAGTTTTTCTCATTACCAGATTCAGAAAATAAATTCACTAAAGAAATAAAAAGTGTATAAGATTGAAAGGAACAAAAAGATAATTTTGGTAATGCAAGTTAGAATAGGAAGTGAATCATTAGGTACAACTTTTGGACTCACCAATAAATGATAGATATGAAGTATTTTCCCTAAATTTGTCAATTGTTGATGGACTAGACACTCTTGATGTGTTCATTGCCTGTATACATTGTATTTAGTTATTATACATATTGTATATAGTTTTTCTTATATTAGTTATAACCTTCCTTTTTAATTTTTAGACAAAAAAGAGGAAAGGTGGTGATTGTTTGTATAAATAAAGCTTGTCTTAAGATCAGATGTCTGAGCTAGTCACTAGCTAACAATTGAGGTCTGGAGATCAGTAAAGATAGACAGGAAGTGATATGACGGGGCAGACAGAGGAAGTGATAAAGGGGGAGGAACCAGGAATTCAGTCTCTTTTTTTTCTGGGAAGTTGAGTTAATGTGGCCATGATTTTGATCCTTTGTATCTCTGATCTCCCAGTATTTTCCCCAATATCTGACTCCCAGCTTATATTTTTAAGACCTATTTGAACGCATGCTACATGGGGTGGGGTGATGCTGAGAGTGTGATGTAGGATGTCTACTGTATGTGCTGATTTTATTGGTTGGTGTATAAAGCTGTTTTATCCACTGACTTAGTAGAGTAAAGTCAGGCCAGGAAATCTCAACAGAGATACAGAGAGAGGGAGTAGAAGAGTCAATTAGATGCCATGTAGCTTCTGAAAGAGGACACCAGAAACATACCACTAAGCAACAGCCTTATGATGATAGATAGATTAATATAAATGTGTTAATTTAAAACATATGAGCTAGCTAAAAATATGCTTAAGCCATTGGCCAAACAGTGTTGTAATTAATGTAGTTTCTGTGTGGTAATTCTGGTCTCAGTGGCCTGGAACAAACAAGCAGCCTCTGTTTACAAAAGGCACCCAGTGTAGGACAGGGATTCACACAAGGCCTAAAAATAGCTCAAGAAAAAAGAAGAGAGTTTCCTGACCCACAAAACCAGGATCCAACCACAGTTGCTTGTTAGCCTCAATTTTTTCATGTAGGCTCTGTTTATAAGCAAGCAGAGGCCTGGCTCTTTTAAGAAACAGCTTCCTGGGTTGTATTAGCAGGATGAATGGCTCTGACTCTTTTGGGAGGTTCTTTTATATAGTACTTAGGGTCTTTGAGGAGCATGTTACAAATTGTTTAATGGCGACATAGACGGGCTGCATCCCTGGAGCTGGAATGGTGAGGATGGCTTGCAGAGATTATGAACAAAAGATAAACATGCCTCTGCTTAGACTTCTCTTGACAGTGAGATGTTTCTGCTTCTGGCAACACCAATTATTTTAGAAGGGTTGATGAGTATTGAAGAAACATATACAATTTGCCTTCAATATGACAAGGTTAGCCATTTGAACAAGAAACTCCTTTTGCCAAGAGTGCTTTATGGGATGCTGTATGAACTTGACATGTAGGACCCACAAAAAAGTGACTGCTGAACTCCCCCCCACAAAAAATGGGATGGTCCTTCTGGGTTCCTGCTTCATGAAGAAACTGCCAGATATTCTGCAGGTTACAGAAGAAAGCAACTGATGAACTTTGAAATTATAAGGCAGAACAGATCTTCAAATTTCCTGCTTCATGGAAATGACTGCTGAAGATAGATGCCCCTTCCAGAAGAACTTTGGGTGACTGTCCAGACACTGAGATATCTCTATCAATTAATTATAAAATTTTGGAAGTTGCTTGCAATGTACTTCCTGTTTACTTCAGTAATATTATATCCTTCTGGTGGTTATTGAAAAGCTGAAGACAGACAATTATAGTTTTTCTTAGTTATAAAAGATATATTAGAAATGAAACTTTCCAGATACAAATGTTCTAAATATAGTAAGCATAATTCTTGTTTGATACCTCTTTTGTATATGTAATTTTACTTTGTTAAAGTTAAAATTTTTTTATTTAATTAGACAGAAAAGGGGAGATAATGTTGAATATACTTCTGTACATGTGTTGCTTTTATTGGTTGAGGAATAAAGCTTTTTTGGTCAATGGCTAATCAGAGTAAAGTCAGGCAAACAGAATTATATATAGTGAGTAGGTGGAGTCAAAGAGATGCCATGGAGCTGCCAAAGAAGAAGAATACCAGATCCTTAACAGTAGGCTGCAGCCTCATGGTGATACCTAGATTAATGTAAATGGGTTAAGATGTTAGAGCTTAATAAAAATATGCCTAAGCCACTGGCCAAAGCAATGTTGCAATTAATACAGTTTCTGTGTGATTATTCAGGTCTGGGCAGCCTGAAACTAATGTGCAGCCTTTATTTACAAAAGTGTCCAGAAGAGAGAAGAATGGATGGTATTCAATAATGATCTGCTTAGTCCCCTGGGAATGGGTGCAGAGAGGTGGGGAAGCAAAGTATCATGTAGTCTGCTTCATGGATAAGAATAAGATTTGGACAGAGAGGTGAAGATTTCCAGTTACCCTACCTAGTCTGCTGGCAGGAGTGACCTGTGGCTTCCCAGGGAATGCCTGTTGTACTTGGAAGCTGACATAAATCATTGAGTAGGGGGAAGAGAATTTAGGAGGGAATGATCTACGTGATTCACTAGAGATGGGAGAGGAGGAAAGGGAGGCTGCAGCAGATGCTTTGCTACAGATTTTGTGATGAGATTGGTGATTGAAATTGAAGGAACTGAGTGATGCACTTCCTGTTTATTTAGGTAATATTATATCCTTTTGGAGTCTTTGAAGGAGTTGAATATATAGTTATAGTTTTCTTTAGTTATAATAAAAGATAAAGTAGATAAAGAATAATTCTGCAATCAGCCTACCTGCTTCCGTGGCTGGAGTGCTGTTGTTTTCTCTAATATTAATATACATCTCCATACAGGTTTCCCATTGTTCAAAGAGGAATTTGTTCTCTTATTCTCTAACTTCTTCCTTAGAAATTTTGTATTTTTCACTTCACACCTATAATATTTTTCTATTTTGTCTATCATATGTTTTGGAACCCATTTCATTTTGTTTACAGTATTATATAGTTTAGATGACTTAATGCTCACTTGGTGTAATTGCAGTTTTAGAACCATCATAGTAGAACAAAGATTCCTGACCATCTTTGTTCTTGAGACTCTATCACCATTTGCATTTAATAAAAATAAAGGTTTGAAACTTTTCAAAGCATGTAAGATCTTACATTTTACCATGATTCTTTCATTAAAGGCATGCATTTTACAAATAAAGTATGTGAAATATTTTTATTCTGCAATAACATGTTATATTTTTATCAAAACTGAATCTGTAAATTTGGTTATGATTTAACAAAAAATTCCTTGCAACATATAAAACCTAACTGCAAGCACATACCTGTATCAGTCAACCACAATAGCTTACTCACTATTAGAACAAAGATGTATTTATTTCCTTTTATTAATAAAATTTAATGCATTCAAACCACACATTTAAATTATTTAATTAGATGAAATATAGACATAAAAATAATAGAAAAAAAATAATAGATATATTTATTTAGATATAAGTCCATATAAAATGCATATAAATAGATGAAACAATATTAAAAGCTTTATTGAGGTATTTTACACAGGAGATCCTTTCATTTTAAATGTACAACTAAATGTCTTTTAATATTGCTCCCTACCATGTGTGATAATTTAATTTCTGATATTATGATGAAATATCATTACAACAAGAAACTTGGGAGAGAAAGAATTTATTTTATTTCACAATTCCAGATTACAGTCTATCATTCTGTTATGTCATAGCAGCAGGAGCTTAAGGCTGCTGGCTTTGTCACACCCATAGACAAGGGAAGAAAAGCATTCTCGCTTCTTCACAGCTGCTTTGTGTTCAGCTTGACTTCCCCACTCTTATACCATCATAATCCTCTGCCTAGGGGTAGTTGTGGACTTGGTTCTCACCATAGCGCTATTCAGTGTAGACAATCTGTCACGGAGATTTTGTTTCCAAGTCATTCTATGTTATGTTAAGCTGAAATTTAAAACTAATGATCGCATCAAGTGATGTAACTAACCATCATCATTATCCTTTTTGGTAATGTTTTCACACCCTTCCCTGATAAGTTTCCTAATGTGCATGTGTATATTTTTACCTCACTATTAACCCAATGCCTCTATTACTTTACTTACTGTATGTATAGATTTTCATTCTCTGGAAATTTTATATAAATTATATCATACAATATGACTTTGGCTTCTCTCTCTTAGCATTGCATTGTGGCATTCACTTAAGATGTAGCTGTCTCAGTTTTCTGTCTTTGTTGTGGATAGGCTGTGGTTCATGATATAGATAAATTATCTTTTGCCTATTCATTAGCTGGGTGAGGAATATTTACGTGGTTTCCATTTCAGGTCTATTTGGATTAATATTGCTATGAGCCTTATACATAACTTGACTCAAATGCAAAGCTTTGTGTGGATATAGTATCCTGAATATATAGCTAGGATCATATATGATCCTTTAAATTAAACTTTTGGAGAAAATGTCCACCTTTGCCACCTTTGCTACAAGGGTTGGACTTTATGATATTCCTATTAATGATTTTGAGTTCATCTTTGTATACCTGGTTCATTTGTTGTTTTTGTTTTGTGTGTGTGCCTGATTTATTATAGTCATATTGGTATGTATAAAATACTATTGAGTACTCAGTTTTCATTTGTGTAAAAGTTAATGATTATTAAAGTATTTTCAGGTTCTTGTAGTTATTTATCTTCTTCATTCAATGTTTATTTACTTTATATATCTTGCTAAATTTTAGTAATTCTCTGAAAAACCTAGATCCAAGTATTTAATAAGATGCATTTGGCAAATACTTTCTGAATATTTTTAAAATTGTTTTTTTCAATTCAATAATAGAGAATCTTTAAAATGCATGTATATGTGGGCAGGAGAGGTGGCTTTCCGGTTAAGAGTTCCTGTTCTTACAGAGGACCTAAGATCAGTTCCCAGCCTCAATTTTGAGGGTTCACAACTGTGAACTGCAGCTCTAAGTGATGCAACAGCATCCTCTTTTCCCTTCCTCAGCCAGCTGTACACGTCTGGAATGCGCAGAAATACACGAATGTCAAAGTACCTTTTAAAAGAGCTCATGAAGTTGGGAGGGAAAAGTAGGGTGAGATAGGGAAGAAAAAGGGAAGGGAATAAGAGTAGATTAATCAAACATTACCTACAGATATGAAATTCTCTAACAATGTAAAAGAAAAATAAAATAAAAAACATATATTCTATATGTGGCTTGAATAAGTTTTTCCCCCTAATTATATGTGAATTGAAATTGTAATTGCAAACTGTGTTTTCCCTGAAAATGCTTGACATTTGGTTTCAACACCTTTTGTTTGAATGTGCACAGGCTTGTTTTCCTCTTAATTCATTAGCACTATACAGGCCACCTTGGTACTGAAAACAAAGCTTGAAAAGTTGCTTTATTGTTTCACGTTGTTTAACAGGAACTCAGCAACTGAATGTTCAGCTAGCTATTTGCTACATTGTTCTCAACAAAATGGTCCCTCAACAAAGCAATATAGAGAATTTGGAAAATAACAGAAATTCCATTAAGGTTTTTTGTTACTAAACTGCTTACTCATTTTCCTGCAAAATTATATGCTTATCATATTATGATAATTTTCCTCCTAATAGAAAATATATTATCTTTTTGTGATTTCTAGTGTGCTCAGTATGCATGAATTTTAATTTTGTTGTTTGTTAAGATAACATTAAGAAAGAATCAACGTGACTCATTTTTTAAAGTAGCTTTAAAGTGTTAAATATCAGCTAATTAAAAGTGTCCACTGGACTGACTATCAGATGCAGACAATTTGATTTTGAATAAGGTGTGAAAAAATACAGTTAATTTGACATGTTATATTTAGTATTTGTTTTTATTAAATATATGCATATTATTAATAGAAATAAAGACAAGAGAATTAGAGCCCTTCAGAACATTAAAAAACAACTTCTTTACAGAGACAGACATTGGCTGTAATTCCCAGAAGAGAACTGTTTATGAAAGAAGGATGGAAATTTATCTTTTTATGGTGACAGAGACTGTCCTTGATCAAACTTACCTCTGTTTTCTCTTAGGAATGTAGGCTCAACTTTAGCCTTACAAAAGCCACAGCACATATGATATTGCCCACAATACACACCTAAAGACTTGAATAAATCCTCAGAAAGCAACTGCTGTTCCAAGTCCACATTCCCAAGAGGACTCCCTAGTAGTACAAAATGCCTATCCATGAAAACTCAAAGATATGTTGAAATCTCTAGCAAATGACTTCCCTATTGGAAATACTTAAGAAAATGTGCATGTGCTGATCCTTTCTTTGTTTTGTTTAGGTTTATATACAGCAACATAGCAACACATCTTTCTCCAGTACCTGTGAACTATTTTTTGGAGTGGTAGGCAGTAGCATGAAAGCTAGAATCCATCTCCCAGTCCCCCTGGGTGGAGGGTAGGGATCTAACTTCATAATCAGTATTTAACCAACACAAGTGACCTGATCACATGGAACACTCCTCCTTATCCTCTACTATTGCTCTTTTTGCTTACCCTATGAAACCTTCTGCCTTTAATTTGTGTGGTTGGGCTAGCTGGTTTTGTATGTTAACTTGACACAAGCTATAGTCATCAGAGGAGGGAGCATCAGTTGAGGAAATACCTCAATGATCCAGCTATAAGGCATTTTCTCATTTAGTGATAAATGGAACAGGGCTCAGACCAAGGTAGGTGGTGTCATTCCTGGGCTGGTAGTCCTGGGTTCTACAAGAAGTTTGACTGAACAAGATAAGGGAAGCAAAAGAGTAAGCAGCTCTCCTCCATGGCCTCTGCATTAGCTCCTGCCTCCCAAATCCTGCCCTGTTTGAGTTTTTGTCCTGACTTCCTTCAGTGATGAAGGAAGTAATGAACAATTCTACAGCATAAGCCAAATAAACCCTTTCTTCCCCAACTTGTTTTTGGTCAAAAATGGCATTTCATCACAGCACTAGAAACCCTAAGAGAATGGTGTTGAGCAAAGTCTATGCAGAAGTCTATTTCCTTCTTTCAGTATTCTGAATAAAATCTCTTGACATTTTAACAAGTTTTGGAGAAATAATTTTCCCTTCACAATGATACCTTGATTTGTGTAGTCACTAGAGGCAACCCAGTGGTCTTTATATCGTTAAGGTCTAGAACCTCACTACTGCCTGCCTGACTGGGATAGTGTCTAAGACCTATGATGATCCTTTTTAAAGTAGGTCACATAGCAGTATTTTAAGTGATTGTAGACAGAAAGGATGCTATGTCTCTATTCTCCTTACAAACAGCCACTGACTCTTCATCTTTTCATAAATAAAACTCCAATCTGAATGGACTACAAAGTTCTCTCTTAGCCCTTTTGTAACATGAGGGCCTGCTTGTTGGGGTTTCTGCCCTGCCCAGTTCCCACAGCTGGCATGTCACAAAGAAAATCAGAGTTATAAACTGATTGCCCCATTAGCTCAGGCTTCTTATTAATTCTTGTAACTTATATTAACCCATTATTCTTATCTAAATTAGCCACATGGCTCGGTACCTTTTTCATCAGGGTAGGTTACATTTTCCTTTTTCCGTGTCTAGGCAGGACTCGAGGGAAAGCTTCCTTCTTCCCAGAATTCTCCTGTTCTCACTGATTCACCTCTACTTTCTGTCTGGTTGTCCCGCCTATACTTCCTGCCTAGCTACTGACCAATCAGAATTTATTTAAAATATAATTGACA
>LOJH01019426.1:0-21227 GCA_001685095.1 Ellobius talpinus | reverse complement strand
CTTCCTTCCTTCCTTCCTTTCTTTCTTTCTTTCTTTCTTTCTTTCTTGAGGCAGAGTTTCTCTGAGCTTTGGAGTCTATCCTGGAACTCAGGAACTCTCTCTGTAGATCAGCCTGGCCTTGAACTCACAGAGATCTGCCTGAGTGCTGGAATTAAAGGCATGTGCTGCCACCACCACCCAGTGGTTTTAAGCTTTCTTGTAAGACATATTTTGTAATTCTGAAATTTTTACAGTAATTCTTGATGGGGAGTATTACAGGATTAAAAAAGATAGTTTTTGGATTTTGTTATCAGCCCTCAGGAGTTGAGGCTGGTGGATCTCTGTGAGTCTGAAACCAGTCTGGTCTCTATAGAGACTTCTAGATCCTTTAATTCCTTTTCTTTAAAAGAAATTAAAAATTTATTGGATAGCTCTTACATTTCTCTGTCATTTGCCATCACTAACTTTTTTTTGGTGGTTGTTATTGTTCTTGTGTTTATGACAGGCTATGGTTCATATGGCTGTAAGCTCCTAGCAGTCTTCCAGTGTCAGGCTTCCAGATCCTAGGTTGCAGATGTGAATCACACATCCAGATTAACTTTTAAGGGTATTTATTATTTTGAGCTATCATTGCTGGAAATTTGAGGGATACAGTTGTTCAGAAAGAGAACATAGAACTATTTGTATACTGAAAGCAATTACTTGTTTGTTGTTTAATTAATTATTTATTGAAGAGTGTCTCATTGTATAGCTCTAACTGGCCTGGAATTCACTATGTAGACTGGCTGGTCTCAGACTCACAGAGACCCATCTGCCTCTGCCTCCTGCATGCTGGAATTTAAAGTTGTGTGCCACCATTCTTGGCCAGAGTTGTCTCACTTTTAAATTAGGGCACATTTAATTAAAAGAATGTGAAGGCAAGTTTACTGGACATTCGAAGTTCAATAATACACTATTTCTGTAAATATCTACACATTTTAAATTTATGTCTGTACAGCTAAGTCATGCACATCTGAATTACAAAGATACCCTTCGTTTGTCACCTACACTGAGTTGATGACGCAGACTTCAGTCTTTACCTCAGCATCAGAGACTGAGATTGGAACACCAGCATCTTCTGTTGACAGTGGTAGCAAGGATATAATGCCTTGTTATTAATATTAATTTCTAAAGTTAGAGCTACAGTAACTTGAAGTAGCTATCCTTTCCTTGGTATCTGCCTTCTAAATTCTGCTTATAAACATGCTAGCCGTTAGAGTCCTGTAAAGATTGTCTTTCCTTTTCCTTGAGATCAGTCTTCACTTGTCTAGAAAAGCCCACATAAGTTTGAAATCCTTCCTATAGTTTTTATGATGGTGATATGTTCAGGATAATATAAATATTAAACATTAGAGGTCATTCATATAGTTATTTAGAGGAAGTGAAACCACACTTGGCAAAGAAATTTTATACACAAAATATAAGTTGTAGGCCAGAGGAGCAGTTTTTGAAATTTATCTTGGCTGCAACAAACTTTAAAATGCCTTTCCATTTAGAAATTTGATCTCTGGAAATCTGCTGAGCAGCTCTCTCACCTGAGTGTGTAACAGCGTTCTCGCAAAGATACACTTAAAACATTTGAAAGCAGAAAGCACAACATTCCTTCAGTAGAAAATGGGTTAAATTGGACGTTTTTCTAAAAGTAGCCCTTTGTGTAGCCCCGTGCAGAGACATCCAGCTTGTAGTAAGTTGAAATAAATCAATTTGCACAGTATGTTTAGATCCAGGTAAACTGGATATAAGCCTGTGTATGCTTGGTATGTGTTCATTTCTGAAGGATAAAAAGAAACTGGTAGGCTTTAGCCTCAAAAGAGTAAGTGGTCCTCGATGAGAAGAGGAACATGTACTTTATTCCCCTTGGTGTTGTTAATAACAGTCTTATCCAAAATTTACAATCTTTAAATTATAAAATTGCAAACAAGGAGTAGCAAAAATACACTTAAAAATCCCCCAAGCTATGATATGATTTGCCTATTGTGTCATTGTTCATAAGCCGTAGTGGCCGGACAGTAATGGTACACGCCTTTAATACCACTACTCAGGAAGCAGAGGCAGGCAGATCTCTGAATTCTAAGTCAGCCTGACCTACAGAGCAAGTTCCAGGACAGTCAGGGCTACAGAGAGAAATCCTGTCTAGGAAAACCATACACACACACACACACACACACACACACACAAACATATATTATGCTTAAATATATATTATATGTGTGTGTATGTGTGTGTATGGATACATATACACATATGTATGTATCCACAATGGACTTTTATTTCCATAATGATACTTTCATACAGAAAGCAATTTTCCTTAAAGACATAATTATAGCATTGATAGTTTTACAGGAAGAGGAATTCTATATTTTTGGTGCTATATGTTACTAACATACCAGCAATTTGGGACCTATGATGATCAAGATTACTTAGACCCTGGACCAGTGTACAGTGAAGTGTTACATCAGCAAGTCGTCATCTAAACTCCTTAAAAATTAATGTTTTATTGAAAAATGAGAATTCTCATTTATTAGTTTTCAAATGTTGCATATCCAGATATTTACCACATATGCAAAATATGGATATTATTGTATTTACACAGATACATATGTAAAACATTTGTACATATGTAAATATATGTTATACATAACATAAAAAGTAAAATACATGGGAGTCTTGTTTTGTTAAACCAAAAATAAGTATTATTAAGAGAAATTTTCATACGCAGTTTGTCTATAGCAATGTAACTTTAAATATAACAATTTTAATTAATTTATATAGAGGTTTTATTTTATTGGAATTCCTTTTTAGGGTCTTAATTTGAACAAAAATCAGACTATAGAAATGAATATTGGGTAACTATTTTAACTAACTTTATTATTTATTTGCTAACAGGAAACATTTACTAAAGACATGTTAAAAGTAAATATCAACAAGGGATGCAGTCCATGTGTTGTGTAGATGGCTAGGATCTGGCCTAAATGGGCCATGAGGGTCAGCTCATCAACAGCGAGAGGCATGAAGGACACGTAGCTACTGCTGCCGTGTCTACAAGGGCTTTCTGCTGGACTTGGAGATGCCAGTCTTCCTCTCATTCTCAGGGTCGAAGACTTCTGGGATAACACAGGACCAGTAGTCATTACATGGGGGCAGTGTGGTTCGGAGGTGGACTGGATATAGTTGGCCACACAAAGAAAATGCATCCTAATACCCATGTCTCTCAGCTTTGACCATGGATGAGGAGGCTGTGGCAGAAGATTGCATATCTTCACGGCATCCGGGAAGGTGTCTTAGAAGAACTGCTCCATCTCCAGGATGGCCCAGCCATGTAGAGTGAACTCCCTTCTCAATTAGCTGCTTGCTCAGGACGAACTTCTACAGCACCGGCTCTGCTTCCTTCTTTAGCTTTTTGTCTTTTAGTTGATCAACCAGGTTCAAAATGTTTGTAGAAGAAGCAAAGCCAGTTTCTGAGTCAACGATCAGTTCCAACGCCTCTCTAAAGAGATCCAGCTCGTTCTCTGCAAAATCCACGGCCCTTTTGGAAACTGAAGGAGCAAAATTCACCAGGTCATAAACGGGTCTCCTGCTGCCTTCAGGGTCTTCTTTGTCCCAACATACAAGGATGCCAAGACAATGTTGATGAAGTCCTCCAGTTTATCTACAGTAGCATTTAGGTCATGGACCTTGTCACAGTGGTCCTGCAGTCACCTAATCGCCCACTCCTCTAGCACACATTAGTCAACAGCACTGACGAAAAGCTGATGGCTGTGAGGGACACCGCGCGGCATCCACTCTTCCGCTGCTGCCCTGCATGTGCAAGGGAGAGCATGCGCCTGGAAGCTTGCCAGTGGCTTAACTAACTTTAACACTTGTTAATCTCAGCACATTCTCCCAAACTCAGGCTTTTGTCTGCCTCATTCACGTATAGTTTACAAAGTTTACAAATTAATTCACTAATTAAAATCGATTTTTAAAACTCAAAAAACCTTTATTGAGTTCAGGCTAAAAACTAGATACTTGTTTTTACATAGACATCTGCTTTCTAATATTTAGTAGAAACTGTTTAACTTGTAATACATCATAAAAAATTCTTAAATGTGAGGCGAACTCATCCAGAGGGAGTTTTTGTTACCCTTTCTACTGATGCACGGAATGCAAAGTATTTGCTGCGTGTCTTAGTGAAGAACCTCAGAACAAGAACCTGAAGTCTGTTTTCTCCTCTTTTGGTTGACATCTGTACTCTATCTAAGAAAGAAAATGGCTCCTTCCATTCTTACACAAAGCACCCCTACCTGACAGCATCTAGAACTCCATCCTCTCTGATCCATCTTCATTTACCAGACCAGCATTTTCCTCACTTCTTATCAAGCATGAACTAAGTAACATGAGGGGTTTTTTTTTGCGGGGGGGTGTATTGTTTAAATAATGAGCATGGATACTTTATTCAATATTAAAATGATGAAAATTTTAGAAAAACACTGTTATTACCTGGAGGAAAGATTTGATTTCCATAGAGCTATGGAAAACATATTGGGTCAGTACTGACATAACAGTTCTAGTTTGCTGCCTGCACAGAGGGGATCATTTGACACTGGGGGTCACCAGTCTCTCTAGCCTTCAGGATAACACCCAATGGTCACTCCAGAGTTCAGTTTTAAGGTAACTCTGTTTCTGCTTACTTTTGTGTTAAGTTGATCATATTTATGGGTAGAAATAGAGGCGAATTTATAAACTTTTTAATGAAAGTGATCTTTTTCTTTAAAAGAGAACGTAGACTTTCTAAATAGCAGAGTTAAAATTAACAGTGAGCTCTACCCATTGCTACGCAAACCAAAACCCAAAGACGATTGTTTCTGAGCTGCTAACTTTCTCTGCAGAGTGATGTTTGTCGGCATTGACATTGGGTAATACGCCACCGTAGTCAATTAGAATTCATTAAGAACCAACACTTTACCCACCGAGAGCTTTTTCTTTAAGGTCAATTAAATAAAATGTTAAAGCTGGCATTGTGAATGTTTCTCCCTTGTAATAGTGAAGTCACTTTATTTTTAGCCTCCTTTTGATTAAAACTAGTGGTCAAAGATGACAAGGCCCTCAGAAGAGATTCTGAAGATAAAGCGCTTGGGCTACCCAGGCTGCAATCATGAACAATTAGGAAAAATGTACCAAACACTTCATTTCTTTCTCCAGGCTGCATGGCAAATTGCATTTAACATTTCAGGCTTGTTGCATTTTAAAATAAGGTCTCAAACTAAGCAATTTCCAAGACAGCTTCAATCAAGAGATATTGCTTAAATTTTTGTTATTGCTATAGAAATGAAAAGAATGATTGTCTGTGTGATTAGCCTTGAAGATTGCTTTGGGAAGAGTTTGACAGTCCTAGTAACAAGCCTATTATCATTTACACTCTGTAGAATTGAATACTACATTGACTCTCAAGTCAGTTTTATAAGACTTCCTCTTTATCTGCTGATTTTATTCCACAGTTGTAACACGGAGCGGGAGTCAATCCTTGTAATGTGTTAATGTGTGGATAATTTACTTTTAATCATGGTTAAAAAGTTTCCCCCAGTCAATAAAAAAAAAATACGGTGGAATAAATTTAACCCAATTGATGCCTCCTGTGTGCAAAAAAATTGTACTAAATAGTTTGGCAGACAGATATATTTAACTTGAAGAGGTTGTGGTTTAATGACTAAAATTTACAAAAAAATAAAGAAAAAGAAATGAACAAAATGAGTTAAAAAAATTAGCACTTTTGTGTCTTTACAGGTCTTTGTGTGTTTTTCTTATACTTTATTTTCTTTTTCTTAAATCCTGGATTTTAAAAACTTTACTTGTTTTCTAGAGAGAGAAGGTGTGGAACTGGTAGGGTGGGGAGTTGGGGGCATCTCAGAGGAGATGGGGAAGGGGAAACTGTGGTCAGAATATATTGTACGAAAATTATTTTCAACAACAAAAAAGGAAAAACTTAGCACCAATTGCACTTAAGTTGTGTTGAATATTGCCTGCACCACCTTATTTGTTATATATAAATAGAGATTAAAATGGCCTGATGCTGTCTGACCTGGGAAGTTCATTGCACGCTCACTTATTTTGTGATTATTAAGTGATAGATAATTGGTTAGAGGAGTAGTGGCTCACAGAAGAATAACAGGACCTCCTGCCATGGGCTCCTTTGCCTAGAATGGTGGGATAAAACAAATCTATAAAACAACTTTGGAAAGAAATTTAATATTAGCAATGGTCAAAAGTGCATGTCTTTTAGCTGATTAATATTTTCCTATGGGAATCATTAAAGGAAGTACTTATCTACAAATGTGTTTTTTTATATATTTATAAGGCCAGAAAATAATTTTAGCAGTTAGCAGTGGTGGCACACACCTTTAGTCCCAAAACTCAGAAGGCAGAGGCAGATGGATCTCTGTGAGTTCGAGGCCAGTCTGGTCTACACAGCAAGTTCTAAGACTGCCAGGGTTACACAGAGAAACTCTGTTTCAAAAACAATACAAAACAAAAATTTTAACAACTTAAATGTTGCATCTTTTTATGCATCCTTTATTACTGTAATTTGAGAAAATTACAGTATTTTTCTTGGTTGAACATGAGACACAGGTTATATTTATAATTACGGCCAGGTGTGGTGTGCACTCCTTTATTCCCAGAATTTGAGAGGCAGAAGCAGGTGTATTTCTGTGAACTTAAGGTCAGTCTAGTCTGCACAGCCAGTTCTAGAACACCCAGGACTACACAACTACTCCACAAAGACTCTGAAACACACACGCACACATACACACACAAGATGATCATGTTGTCTTTGTAATGTCATGGAAATATTTAGATAGATAACATAAAAAGTTGTAAGCAGCATTCCAATTCTGTGAAAATATGCAAATGAAAAACCTGGAAGCACTTTAGCTGGCAATTTTGTTAACATTACGATAATGTCTTGATGCCACTTTGAACAACCATCCAATGTTTGTTTTCTAAGCTTAGAAACTGACTGTGTAGACTAGACTGACCTTAAACTCACAGGAATCACCCTGCTCTGCCTCTGAGATTCTGGATTAAAGGAGTGCACACACTATAACATGCAGCATATCCTATAACGTCTTTTTGTGCACTGCTGTGAGAATAGAAAGAGATGGAGCAGCTCTGGAAAGCATGAGGGCTCTTAGGAAACCCAGGTGGAACTGCCACATGATCTATCAGATCTGCGCTGAGCATGTGCCTAACAGAACTGAGAGCAAGTATTCCCAGTCGTTTGTTCACGTATTCATAGGAAGGTCACGTAAATAGCCCAAAGGTAGATGAATTGTTGGACCAAATGTGGTGTAAACACACAATGGATTCTTAACAATCTCTAAGGAGAAGGAAAAACTTTGACAGCATGGATGAACCTTAGAAGCACGTCTGGGGAAATAGTCCACTCACAAATCTCTTATAATGATATTATATATTTACACGCATATGAATTACCTATAGTAGTCAGATCCATAAAAGCAAAAAGGGAAAGGACGGACACCTTGACTAAAGGAAAATAATTTATTTGATGGGGGCAAGGTTTGAAACTTTTAAAGATGAATGAGGACGATGGTTGGAAGTGAACTGTGCACTTAAGAAAATTTAAAATGGCTAAGATAGGACAGAGCTGTGCTTAGGTGGTTGAGAGCTTACCTGTATTCAGGAGGACCTGGGCTCCATAACCCAGACAGGCTAGCACACGCTTACTTATAATCTTAGTACTCAGGAAGTAGAGGTGGCGGAGCACAAGTTCAAGGTCATCCTCTGCCTAAAGAACTGGAGACCTGCCTAGGCTTCTTGAGACCCTATTTCATAATACATACATACATACATATATGCATACATACATTATAGAACATGTAAATTATACTATGTATCAAAAATGAAAATCATGTTCTATGTATCTCACTGAAATATTTTTAGAAAGGTATCAAAAGCAGGGTCTTTTTCTGTTAAAAATAAAAAAGGGTTCTAGTTTACAAAGTAAGAGTATAGTACCATTAAAAACAAATTCATAGAGCAACTTGATACAGAATCTTAAATGTCACCAAATTATATTCTGTATAAACTGAAATCTGTCATTCAAAAACCTGTTCTACTTGAGTATTTTCTATGCCTTTCTTTTTCTTGGTCCATATGTAGTAGCAGAAAATGTCAATGTCAATAGCTATTAGCAGAAAATGTAATTGTGAGACTAAAATGAACTTTGAGTATTCAGTCACAACTTTAGAAGCTAAAGATTCTTAAACAAGAGTCAAGAAACTGGAGGTCCAAAGAAGCAAAGATTATATAAATACATAAAATACAGAATTACATACATTTCTTATATAGTTGCTTGCACCTGTGTTTTGGAGATGCTATTTTTATAGTCTCATGTTTGTTTTCTCATCCTTTTGGTCCTAAGAGAGATTGTGTTTTCTTTACTTTTAAGAATAATATATTTTATAAATTGGTTTTACATCTCGACTACCACATTCTTATCTTAAACAGTAGTCTTCGAATTACTGTAATTGAGACTCAATAAAAGTGATACTGTCCTTTGTACCCCTCACTGAGGTTAGGCATCACACTAAAAATATTTTTCGTTGAAAATGACAGCAATTTAATTGCCCCAAAGAACTTATTGGGTATCTAATTGGGAAGTCAAATGGCACATCTAAGACATCATTTGGAGACTCAGATACCACTGTCAATAGTATTGCTTTGTTTTCATTGGCTTATTCTTCACACAAGTTCTTCTAGTGGCGGTCAAATGGCTGCCGAGACTTGTGTCACATCCTCCCAGCTGGCAATTGTCGTGAAGGACATGAACTAAGGAAATCATTCCCTAAGTCCATACCCCAACCGCAGGCTGTGTGTGTGCCCACTCCAGTGACTGGTAATCCCAATGTTAACTCATAAGACAGGGATAGACTTTCAAAAGACGAATCTGGAGAAACAGAAACTGGGAAAATTAGGCACAACAAAAGAGCAGTTTCACTGTCCACTAAAGTGATGTCTTCTCACTCTATTGTGGAGGCTTCTATTTAGACGGACTGATCACTGCCGCTCCTGTCCAGCCCACTATATCAGCCAAGGGATTGCACACACAGCTGTCCTCCTAGCATTTGAATCCTGTTCTTTTATGGAGCATGGTATCAGGAGAACCTGAGTGGAAAGGCAGACCACATGCGCTGGTAGGGAAGTTGAAAAGTTCAAATGCGCCTCTTAAGCACTCTTGAGGCTATGATGTAGACAGGTTAGGAAGCATGTAGGGAGAACCCGTTCCAGTTCATTCTGATGGTAGGCCATACTGTTGGGGCCAGGAGCACTCACGCGGTACACACTGTGTCTGGGGCAGAAAGCAAGGCGCTGACAACCTAATTAATGAACAACTTAATACTGATTGTCTCATTTGGTTCCTTGAAGTCTCATTCTAAAAGCCGATTTTTCCAGCCTTTCTGTTGTGGAAGCTATCTAATATGACATATATAAAGTAATTTTTTTCTTTGAGTCAAAACCATTGATTGCTATATGGCTAATTCTTAGGAACTATTTTAAAGAATAATTATTTTCTTCAAGATGCTAATGATGGATGAATTAAGGCATGATTCATCTTTTTAATGTATTTAACAGCTTCAAATTCTAGAGTTTATTATTTCATGCCCCCTTTTATGATGATGTAAAATTTATTAAAACAGAAAACCGTATCAATACATTTAGGAAACATTTTTCAAAAATATACAACTCTTCTTTAAACTAGTTAAAGACAATATTAATACTTCCATGTTCTATAAGTAATGTGTGATGTCTAGTTTGATTCTCTGTTTCAAGTTTGTTTAACTGTACACGTGCACCTTTTCCATTAATATAAATTAGCATCTTTTTTGAGTGGAAGGGGCTCAACATAAGTACAATGATTGTTATAAGGCTGTGAGAATTTACTATATGTTTATGAGATATGTTATATGTCCTTTATACATAAAAACACATAGGAATATGTTTATAAAATACCAGGTGTAGACCAGGTTTTTTCAAAATTCTAATGGTGGCAGTTTAAATACTATTTTTGTTGTTAATAATGGCTCAATACCTAGAGAGTCCTTCCAAGGTAAATTAACCAGGGAAATGCGCCAATTTTGACTTTGTTGTTGAAAGACTGCATTCATTCCTTTTAGACTTAGCTCTCCATTTGCTGTTCCTCGGCACTCACTATAGAATTCCAGCTTGCTCTGCTTTTCACCTATCTTTTAACGGTTTAACATAGATGGTTGGATCAAGTCCATTGCTCCAATTGTATGTAGCTTAAAAGGCTCTGCAGTGCTGTGCTCTTCCCATTGTGTCTGCTTCCCAAGTGCTCTGCACAGCGCATTTCACTCGTGCGCTGCTTTCTAAGCCCATTTATGCCATTTCTGAAGACACTTGTTCATCTGGGATCTCAAATTGACTTCTCCCTATTCTGTGTCCTTAACTAAAAACGCACCATTAACGTTGATTGAGGTCTCGCAAAGCTCTCCGTAAAGAGTGAAAGGCTGCCGAGGCTAAGTGTTTGCAAATACCTGTTTGAGCCAAATTGAGAGGAAGAAATGAGAAATAATTGGGAACTTAAAAATGCCATTGACATATTTAACAGATTAGTCTTTTTCGATTATTCCTAGAGAGAGAAGTTGTAAAACATTTTGGAGGGAAGAGACCAAGCACCAAGTTACAGTTAAAGATGAAACAAAGAGCAAACCAAGTTAGTAGGACTGTCACAAGAGTTGAAGGAAAATATAAACTCAAGTTATAGTAGGGAAGATGTAAAAACGTACATAGGCCATGGATATTATCTACAACATTCAAATGTCACCAACTTGATTTTTAAAGTACAGCTGTTGTATTATGATTTATATAATAGTAAGATTACTGGTTTTCTCTTAAGAACAATGGCTGGTATGGAATATTTTTAGACATTTAGAAACTAATTAGAATCGCAAAATTAAAAAGTAGAAAATTTACAATTATGGGTTTACATTTACATAACTGCAAAATCACATATTTTAATACTTGTGAAAACCACCTCATATTTATTTATAGTCTTTTATTTGGTAAAAATGTAATTAATTTAAAAATGTATCAAAATGTGTTATCCTGACACACTTTTTACCCAGGACACATGGAGAAACTGTCCTGATTACAGATGGACCAGAAAAGAAAGTGTTCTGCTGTTCATCTAACTCTTTCCTGTAGCTCCCAGCCGTAGTCCCAGCCTGTGATTGCTGGAACTGTATATGGAACACGACAACGCTGAGAAACAGGGTTTATGTTGAATCAAACAAGCATATAGTTAAGGTGAAGCCCAACAAAATATAGAAGGTAAATAATTTAATTTCAGGTAATTAATACTTTCAAAGATATTTCCACATTTTTTGACTAGATATTCTATTTTTAGGTTACAAGTTTTTATAGTTTTTTCCTATTAAATCATTAATTAATTATAAGGAAATGTCATTACAAAATTTTAAGATAAAAGTACATAAGTTGGATCTGAGAGGTACCTTTTGAATAGTTTACAAAATAAATTAAATTAAAAAAGATTAATGATATGATGGTATAATTATATTTTTATTTTATATAATTAATTTTCCATTATAATTATATTTTTATAAAACAAAAATGTGTAGAAGCAGATTATTTTCAGTAAAATAACTATGTGCTCCTGGCCAATCTAGTTTTAAAAAGCAGCTGTGAACTTAAATAGCAATTTGGTATTGATTTTCTTAGAAATGTTTTAACGATGAAGGAAAGTATAAAAAGATGAACAGTTAAGTGCTTCAAGGGTGTCTGGAATCTCTAGGGATTTTGCAGAGGTAACTTTTTCTGATGAGAAATCAGTTTCGAGCCCACAAACAAATGGAGTTGAACAGATTCACTGAATAACCAAAGGGATTTGACCATCGGTGCTGTCTCTACTCATAGAGAACTAGGATAATTTATTTCCTTTTATGGCAGTAATATTTAACTGAATTAAGCTCTAATTAAGATCTAATATTTCAAAACATTTAACGCTTCTTACAATGTAGTTGTTTTTTTTGGGTGGGAATATTATGCATGCTGCATATACAGGATTACTTTAAAGCTAGTTGTTAGCGCCTATAGACATATATGCAGTGTACACCTGTACAAAAGGGCATCATGTATATTTTAGACAAAAACATTCACAATCATAGAAAATTCAATAGAAAGATCTAGGACTGTAAACTAGAGTAAGTGATAAGATCCTTGCTGAACAATATAATTACAGTTAATTGTCGTACGTAGATGTCAGAGGGTTTTCTTGTCATCATCTACTTTCAGGTCAGCATAGTAGGCTCCTACTCTGTAATTCAAATGTGTTAATTTCTCACATTCCAGGTTGCCTGTAGAATTGAAGATCAAGTCATAATGGATTTGATTGCCTGCATGCAAAATACATTTATCAAGGTATTTACTGAGAACAAAGAAATAATACTTGCATTGCAGAAGTTATACTTTTTATCCAAGCTAAATATATTGGAAGAGAATGAAATAGTTTATAGTCTTTAAGCACGTTAGTACGTAGAAAGCTAACACAAACTGCTGGCATAATAGCATGTAATTATTAATTGCTTATTTATGTGTATTTGGAAAAGCAGTGAATTTGGAGTTGAAAAAAAAATCTAGGACTGGATACGTTATACACTATCCTTTTCGTAGGCCACACTTTCTTTAAAGAGATAGTACATGCCATGCCTATATAATAAAAGTTTTAGAATAAGTCATTCAAAACGTGTGCCATCTACAATCATTCCTATAAAACACCACTTATCTCCCAGTATATTTTGCCTGTTTTGTTAAATAGGAGTGGGAAGGAGACAGACGTATTGCCTATGAATAACATGTAGCTTAACCTCCTCGCTAGTCCCAGGGGAGCTGTGCATTACGTCAGTAACATCTGCTGTCATGGCAGAAAAAAATTATGATCTGCTGTGCTAAATAATGGCCAGAATCACCCTTATTGTTTTCATATAAAGCACCATGATTCATATGAAAAGGCTACTGAAGGACAGCTATGTGTTCACTATATTCTGTACAGTGCCTGGCAATTCCTAAACTCTTGTTTACTATTATTCTTTATATCACTATTAAATTATGTATTAAATTTGTTTTATGCTCAATAAGAAATTCAGATGTAATTAGAATAATATTTATAAAATGTCCCCCAATTTTAAAAAAATAAACATAAAAATAAAGCATTTATGAAAAATCCATAGGTGAAAAAAAATCCCAGAATGTTAAATAGAGTGGTATAAGTTATTCTTTTCTGCTTTATATGTTTCTGTTCTTGAACACTTTTCCCCAGTAAAAGCCTATTGCTTATATTTGCCCTAGTATTTTAAAAAGACATGCTTTGTTATAAAAGTTTCATACTCACTTCTAGTCATCTAAGGAAACAAAGAGCATGGAGTTCTAATTTCATAACAGGTGCACCCTCAGACACTGCAAGGTCGCAACTGCAGCGCAACCCGCCACCTTCTGGACATCTTCAGAACTGCACAGCTGTCCTCGGAACAAAGGCCCTGAATGCAACAGCTATTTAAAACCCACACAGTAAGAAGTGCAAAATCAATCTGCAATTAGGCTTGAAGTTTAACATATTACACAATTAATTTACAAAAGCTTGTATTAAAGGATTAAAAATCATGGAGTTATTGCACACACACCGGGGTGATAGTTTCCAAAATACTTTTGGAAATATTTTCAGGTAGATTATAGGGTATGCAGTTGGACAAAAACACCTTATGGTTATACAAGTAACATTGTAATACTATGAAATTATATGCAAAGTAGAGCCAATACTTTGAATATAAGGTACTTTCTGAATTGTGCAGCCTATTTATATAAAAAATATGACTGGCATTTATTCATCATGTTTTTTTTTCTGGGACAGGGTCTCTTGTAGCTCAGTGGACATCACATTAAATAACCAAGGATGACCTTGAACTCCTTATCTTCCTGCCTCTACCCCCTGATACCTGTGTGCCACAGTGCCTGATGTGTGCCGGAATGGGGGTTGAACCCAGGGCTTTGTGCATGCTAGGCTAGGTGAACACTCTGCCAACTGAGTAACAAACCCAGTCCACTGGTCATCAATTTAGAGAACTTTATTTAACAACCAAAGTCAAATCCATACTTGATTGTTTTGTGCTATTTTAGACAATATAACAATTTAGCAAAATTTTAAATAAAATATAATTATTAAAGGTCAAAACTTAGTTTGAACATGTGACTTTTTTTCTTTTTTTAGCTTGAAACTGCTTGTAAAATCGTATCACTACAGGCACATTGCTTGAATAGAAAGTAGGCTCTGCTGTAACTCCAAGAACAGGCACCAGCAGTGCCCATAGTTGGCTACATTTAGGAGCTAGCATCGATGACCACATTTTGCATTTATCTCTAAGTGATTTTGACGGCTGTCCTGGTTTAAGGGTATTTCTTTTTTTTCCCTTGCAAAGAATAGCACAAAAATGTGGCAAAAACTCAAGTAGGAAAAAATAGCACCTTACTTTATCAGTGGTTATGTTTGGTCTGCTGGCTCCTATTCTCAGAGGTACAGCAATCTTACTCCCTATGTAAACAATTGTGTCCATAGTGATACGATTTCACAGGAAGTCTCAGGCTAAAACAGACATGCTAAAACCAGCTTTTGATCTTTAATAATTAATTAAAACTCCAATTAAATGGATTTTCATGTAATTCTAATTGTTTAGATTAGAACAATTAATTTAATTAGAACAATGAAAGTCTTCGCAGGGCAGACCACAATGAGATTTCACAATTAACTCCTTCTAACACCAGAAACAAACACTTGTATTTCTAGAATCTGTTTCATGTCCTATCACTTTTATCTTCTGAGATTGTTGTTTACTACAAACAGTAGTTCATGACTGTTGTAGAAATTGGGGAAAGTAACTAAAATAACCACATGGTTTAAAACCAGTAAGACCAATGGTATTAAGTAAGATTAACCAAGAGAGACGTCTTCATGTGGAACCAAAGGGCCTCAGCATATCAGAAACATAAGGTTGTATTTTTTCTGATTACTGTCTGCTAGCGTTTGCATGATGTTAAAAATAAATGTTTGCTGATTCATGCTCATTTATTTTTAGGTAGTTACATCTGACTTGATCTAGAAAGTTACTCCCAAAAACAAAGTAGGCATGATGGTCACTTACCAACTTCATGATTCAGATAACTGGAAGTAACTCTGTAGTAAGTGACTTCTGCATTGTATAGTGTTCATTTCCCAAAGACAGTGTGAAAGATATAATCTCATTTTGACCATTTAGAAATTATGTCAGCCTGGAAATTCACCCAAACAACTGATTGCAGCCAGCGGGCTGGTTCCGCAGGTCGGAGCTTCAAGAGTGGAGGTACAAAGAAGCAGGAAGGTGGGCAGTCCTCCGAAATTCAGTCAGGGAGGTATTGCACGGTGCAGCAGACTCCAAATGAGTGGGGAAGTTCTTATGAGTGAGTTGGGCTTGGGGCTGGGTAGACATCGGAGACAAGGTAAGAGGGAATTTTAAAGAAAGCTTGGAAGATTTACAAAATTCTTTGCTTTCGTGATTTCAGAGTGTCGAATTCATTTGCTGTTTAAAATACAAGCGAACTGCATTACAGCTCCGTGAGGGCCATGAGTTGTGAGGGAACACAAATCATGGTTGCTCTGTAGTTATTTTTGATGTTTTCTCACTAGTTTCTCACTTCCCACTTTCGGAACACTGTTTACCCTTAATTGTTATTTAAGCTTTTGAATTATTATACAAATCTATGAGGTTTTGACAAAGGTTTGGTTCCAGGTACATAGGGAGGAGGTCCTATGCTAAGAGCTTTTTTCCAGGGAGCAAAGTAAGCTGTAACAGTATGTGGCAATAGTCACTATTTTTATACGTAAACAATTTGGAGAGTTTTTGAATGGAGAAGAATGCCAACAACACACCGATAGCTTTTCCTTCCTTCATCTTGCTGGATCTGGTTGGAGCTTGTGACGTTCTGATCTGACCGAAGAGGAGGAGATATTATCCCTTCCAGTTGCCCCAAAGCTATTCTGTAGGGAGTTCTAGGCCACCCTGGTCTACGCAGTGGTCTACAGAGACCCAGGACAGTCAGAGCAGTGTAAAGGGACACTGTTTCAAAACCAAACAAGCATCCCCCCCAAAAAAACACCCAAAAAACTTATAAAACTGCCATGTATTGCTAATACTTGGTGTAGCTTACATTTTTGCTAATCAGTTTGATTCTTTAAAAGTATTCAAAGTACATGGATACCCAGGATTATATGTAATAGGAAGTATACATAAAAAGGGGACATGCTTTTCAAACTAAAAATTTGAGCAGTATAATTAGAAAAGAACTGCTCTATAATCTTGGAGAAAGACACACACACACACACACACACACACACACACACACACACACGAAAAGGAAGTTACAAAAATGAAGCCAGGACTGAACTCATAAGAAGACAAATCAGCACCCCTAAAGACTACATTATACTTTCAAGGAGATTGAGAACAATTAGACATGTCCAACAGTGTGTATAGCAGAATTTTTTGAACAAAAACATAATAAGTCTCACTATGATTAAAATCTTACTGTCATAAAGATGTAGAAATATACCAAAATGATAAATTATGCTGTCTATCTATTCCATTTATTTGTGTGTGTGTGTGTGTGCGTGCGCGCGCGCAAGTGCATGTGTAGCAGGGGTGGAATGGAGGCAGGGGTGTGGGTGGTGCACTCCCCGATGAGTGTGGTGTTCAGAGGACAATGTTCAGGTGTGGTTTTCCTGCTTCGTCACATGAGGCCTGGTGACTGAACCCTGAGTCCTCAGGGTTGCCTTTACCCATTGAGCCAGCTCCCCAACACCTGTTTCTTCTAACAGGCTTCTCTCTAAGGACTACAGCTATGTGTGGAAATCCCCTGCTCTGTGGAGGCTCCTAGAAAATCTTGTAATTATCCTGAGAATTTAACAGAAGTTAACAGAAATGCAGGAGACTCTCTCAGGTGGGGACACTATCCCCAGCTGTTCCAAAACAGAGGGAATGAGGATCTACAGTTAGGGGCTAGGTTCTTCTAAATTCTAATTAAAATGAATATACTAAATGAAATATTTCCATTTCCTGTTCTCTTAAAGCCCCGGTTCTCAGACTCTTCTCTTCTGCTAGCTTGGTGAATTCCTGATAACCCCGAGGAACATGAACTCCCTTTGGAAGACACTCTGTCTCTTTGGAAGGCATTGTGTGACTGAAAGGGTCTGTTATGTTTTAAATTCTCCGATTCCTGCTTTCAGTCCCTGATGGACTGGTTTTGGTGGTTGTTCACGATGCAGAAAATATAAAATCATAGGAAGGAGTCAGGGGATTCTTGTCCACACTGTGAGAGTGAACCAGTCTCAACCTTTGCAGAGTTACATAGAATAAAAAATACCACAGACAAACTGACAAAATCTGTTACACTAGAACACAAATTAAACCACATAATTTTAAGTTACATTAGAAGTCAAATGAGATTGCTGTTTCAAATGAGTTTTTTTTAATTTTTTATTGTTGCTGCTGTTGTTTATTTGTTTTTACATTTTCTCTGAAACTCTGTAAAAATACCTTCAACTTCAGGAGTAAAGGTGAAGTCAGGTCCCAAGAAATGGCTAAATCCAGCAGGCAGAATAACATTTGTTATTTTAATGGGAGAGGCTTTAAGGTGACAGAATGATCCACTGTCTGTAGGAGAGGTGGTGACAGGAACGAACTACACAATAAAATAGAACAGTTAAGAACATCTTACCTCAGAAGCTGAAATAAATAGGCTTTCTTATCACAAGACCCACTGAAAAATCAATTTAAGAAAGTACTTTTACAGGCTTGCCTAAACTCGGGATTGGAATCTCTGTCAATAGGACCGAGTAGAGCCCTGCAGGCACGGGGCTGGCTTCCCTCTGCTTTTTCAGACTCCATCTTACTGCTAGGAGCCAGCGCCTGAAGGCCCGTCCTACTTCCAAGGCTCTTAGCAGGGAAGAGCTGAACTGTGAACAGGAGGACATGTTTTCTTCGCAAGGGCCGTTTTTCTTTCTTCGAATATTTATTTTCCCTTTGTGTGCATGAGTGTCTTGCTTGCCTGCATGTATGTATGTGTGCCACGTGCATGCTGGCGCCAGGAGAGGTCAGAAGAAAGTGCTGGACCCTTTGGAACTATAGATGAGTGTAAGCTACCACGTGGGAGCTGGGGACAGAAGGGCTGTCTGCATACATGGATCCCTGCTCTATTTTCATCAGGACTATGAGCTTGTTTAAAGTGATAAATTCTGAACATATGGTTTGACTTATTTTGAGAGACAGGCCTTTGCTATTTGTCTAAAGTAACCAACTTGACTTCAGCAAGCATTACCAAGAAAGCAGCTTTGCCTGGGCACCAAGGCCCTGTAGCTAATGCTATGCAGTCCTAAGTGGACCAACAGCTCATTTATGGGGGTTTCTTTCTGTCACTAATTTGGCATGCTGCCAACTTTTCTATTAAAGCCAAACCCCTAACATGCTTGGGTGTAAAGGTTTAGAGTTTAGAGCGGTCTTCGCCCTTCTGCTGTTGGAAAAGAAGCAACAGCAACAACCAAAATAAAGAAATCTGAACTGAGAAACTTGAAATCTTTTACATTTTTTATTATAAATAGCTAAAAGAAATCATGGCTCAGTTTTGTTCTAGCCATGAAAGTAAGAATTATTATTGAATTTTAAAATACATTTTAAATACTTCATTTATTTTACTGTGTATAGATGGATTAACAATGATTTTAAATGTTTGCTTATGTAACAAAATAGTTAAATTCTTTTATATAGCACTATTCAAAAGGCAAGAAGTTATGTTGAACAATTATTATAATGGTAGAGAAATGGAAAATAAGCAAAGCCAATTTCACAATTATATATAAAGGGTGTCTTAAAGTTATTGTAAGTGTTGTTTTGCTTTAAAATTTAGCAAGACGGCTTTAAAATAGAACTTATACATTTTAATTAAACAATATTTCTTATACGTGGTCCTATGAAACCTCACATATGAAGTGTGGTAGAAGCATCTTCCCCCAAAGATGCCCACTAGCCTAATCTCTAACCCTATGAAGACCTTACCTCACATGACAAAGGAGTTTGCAGGTGTGACTGAGGTAAGGACTTTGAAGTGGGGAGATTACTCTGGATTACCTAGAAGGAGGGAGACAGAAGGGTCAGAGTGGGCCAAAGAGCTGTGATGATGGAAGCAGAGGCTGGTGTGATGCCATTGCTGGCTGAGGACCGGGAGCCCACGGCCACCTGGAAGCTGGAAAGCGCACAGGCTGAGTTCCTTTCCAGAGCATCCAGAAGGACACAGCCCAGCCAATGCTTCCATCTAAGACCCAATTTCAGATTTCTGACTTTCTGAACTATCAGACAATCACCATGTGCTATGTTAAGCAACGGATTTGTGATAATTTGATGCAGGAACAACAGAAAACTATTTCACGGGGCGTGTGCTTTTTCAAGGTCAGAAAGAGGAAAGAGGACTTAATCGCTGAACTAAATGTCACCTGATTTGCTCTCCTCTGGAACAGTGAAGCCCATGCAAGGACTGAGCACAAGATGTGAGACAATACTCTTAGCTACACTGGTTGTTAGGACTCAAAGCCAGAACTTCAATCTTTCAAACATATAGATCAATCTCTTGTTTAAAACTAGTTCTTGTTAACATTTAATAATTATGAGCTCAAGGTTCCTATGGCTCTAACTCTTACTTATTCTAGAAATGCCTTTATTAAAATATGTGAAGATTAAGTTTTAAAAATTGGAGTTAGTTAAAAAGTCAAGGAATTTTTAAAAATTGCAAGCTGGAATTAAATTATATCTGAGTGGTAGGACATTTTCCTAGTATGACCTGTGTTTGCTCCTCAGCACCACAAAAAAGAAAAAAACCAATATAATACATATTTATCTTTTAACAAAATTTCAAATGTACATATGTTTGATGAAGAAAAATCTCCGCCTCTTTGGAGGAATCTATCAGGTAGCCTCTGTCAAGAATGACTTTGAACATCTGATCTTCCTGTCTCCAAGGGTTGTGGTCACAGGTGTGCACACCACATGCCTGGCCAAGGCCATCTTCTAAGTGAGTGCCTTTGATTGACATTTTGCCTAACTGTCCTTTAAGATTTTGCCAATAATTTATTCTGCTGGTTTCTTTAAGACAGAATGAATTTAAAGACAGGGAGAAAATTTGAAGACAGTAAGTTCTCTAGAATTAAAAATTACTTTTCTTACATAGTTTCTCTAAATTCATCTTTTCTCCTGTATTTTATATATTTTTTAAATCCCATCTCTAGTTTGACATTGTGTGTGTGTGTGTTTGAGAGAGAGATTCTTTATCCAGACTTTTCAAAGTACTGAAGTTGGTTTTTACATAAACATAGAAATCATAATTAAAAATTCAAATTTGTGTTTCATCTGTTGACTTAATGTAAACCACAAGCAGGTTTTTTGAAGAAATCAAGCCATCTCTCTATGAATACAGGACTCTATTGCTGACAGGAGAAGTAAAGCAAGAAGAGTTGAGTAGAAAGAGGTCCCATCTGTTCTGTAAATGGCCTGAGGCGAATCTGTCTATCAGTACATACTAATCCAGGAATTGAAAACCCCAGCAGGAGGGCATCTGCCTGGAGCAACCTCACCTGTTCCTCCTTCAAGATCCTGTTCCTCTCTCTCTCTCTCCCCTCCTCTCCTCTCTCTCTCCCCTTCTCCTCTCCTCTCCCCTTCTCCTCTCCTCTCCCCTTCTCCTCTCTTTCTC
Organism: Ellobius talpinus; assembly: GCA_001685095.1. Classification (NCBI taxonomy): domain Eukaryota; kingdom Metazoa; phylum Chordata; class Mammalia; order Rodentia; family Cricetidae; genus Ellobius; species Ellobius talpinus. The sequence continues at coordinate 356 of LOJH01019426.1, read as the reverse complement.
TTCTCCTCTCCTCTCTCCCCTCTCCTCTCCTCTCCTCTACCCTTCTCCTCTCCTTCTCTTCTCCTCTCCTCTCCTCTCTCTCCCCTTCTCCTCTCCTTCTCTTCTCTCCTGTCCTCTCTCTCCTCTCATCTCCTCTCCTCTCTCTCTCCCCTCTCATCTCCTCTCCTCTCCTCTACCCTTCTCCTCTCCTTCTCTTCTCCTCTCCTCTCTCTCCCCTTCTCCTCTCCTCTCTCCTCCTCTCCCCTCCTCTCCTCTCCTCTCTCTCCCCTTCTCTGCTCTCTCTCTCCCCTTCTCTCCTCTCCTCTCCTTCTCCTCTCCTCTCCTTCTCCTCTCCCCTCCCCTCCCCTCCTCTCCTC
>LOJH01019425.1:6274-23003 GCA_001685095.1 Ellobius talpinus | reverse complement strand
CCGTGTGGGAGCCGGGCGGGACAAAAAGCAGGCCCGCTCCCCTTTCACTACAGGGTTAAGGAGCACAATGGACCAACATGGGCTGTAAGCAGGAATGCATTTTTATTGGAACAGAAAGACAATAAAGTTTGCATTTGAAGGACTTCAGTCCACTGGGTATGGGAACCATCATGTCCTGAATATGGGCAGCAGGGAGACGCTTGCTCAGCTGCCATAGTTGAGAGTCAAGGCCAAGTTCTGAAGGTTTGAACTCTGCCTCAGAGATGCAGGGGTATCCACTGCATCAAACAACAGGACATTTGAGTTCCTGAAAATGGTCAGCAGGCAGGGACTCCATTCTGTGTCTTCATCACAGGCAGAGAACTTGGGCTTCCCACACCCTCTGTACCAAGGATACTAGAGGAAGATTGGCTGCTGAGTCTCTTGGGTTTTCCCACAATAAGACGTTTATCTCTTGAGGCTATCCTGGTGAGCCAAGCTGTACAGAAATAGATTCTAATTAAATATACAGGTCTCTTGGGGGAGATGCCTTCATTACAAGGGCTTGTTTCAAGGAATGTAGATACGTGTATATCTATATTTCAGGGAGAGACACTAGACTCCGTTTGCAGCAGGCATGCGCACCGTCCCTCCCTTCCCCACTCTCATCTTATGCCTTGCTATTTGGAGACTTACACAGAACAAATCCCTTGGGACTGAACATACTTTCAAAGGTATAGAATGAAACCCTCTGTAGACTCCAGTGTCTTCCATTATGAGTTCTGCTCTCAGCTCGGTATAGCTTGAAATTTCAGGGACCATCTAACTAAGCACCTACCCAATTAGGAGTTAATGAGTGCTTTCTGATGACAGAGATAATGAGCATTACAGCTACCCTGGAGAAGCACTATGCTTCCCCCCTTTCAAATATAGGTCATATAAGAAAAGCGAGACAATATGTCAGTGGATGCAAAGTGGCCTTCCTCTTGATTACTTTTAGAAATGAAAGATGACTATCTGAACTTAGTTGTCAAATCTGACATAAAAAGTGATACTCAAAATTCTAAGCTGACTCATTAAACAGACTCTGCAAAAGAGATAAGGAATTATTTCTAGAAGATTCCAGAAGCATATTAGAAGCAGTATTGTTTCTACTTCTGGTCTGTTCTATAGGAGAACGAATCACAGGTAACAAGTGGCGAGGGTGCTCATGTTAGGGTTGTTTTCTTCTCACTTTTATTTCGGGATAAGTGGAGGAAAGAGAAGCATTGCTGCTTGGCTCCTGGAGAGCAAGGCCACCTCTGAGTAAAGGATTTGGTTACTCTTGGTGGTTAGCCAGGGGACAGAAAGAGACCCAGTAAAAGCTATGCATATTCATAAGAATATACATAGTAACTCCTCAAAAGCAGACTCTGACATTGAAGATCAATGACATTGTGTTTAAACAATGTATATCTCGGGCCAGCTTCAAACTCCCTATATATAGCCAAGGGTCAGCTTGACTTTCTGATAGCAATGTCCCACACCAAGCACTAGGAATACATGCCTGTGCCATCATGCCAAGACTTCCTATATGTTAGGCAAGCATTCTACCAAATGAGCCACATGGCAAACCCACAATAATTACTTTTTTAATTCGTGCTTTTTCAATTTTTTTTTGTTTCAAATACATAAGAACATACGGGAAAAATCTCCAGTCATGCAAGAAAAATAAAGTATTGCTATGGTGATTCCCAAGGAACATGTTATGGTGGTTTTCATGGGAATAACCCCCATAAGCTCTTATATTTAAATGTTTGAGTTCCAGGTGGTGGAACTGTTTTGGAAGAATTAGGAGGTGTGGTCTTGCTGGAGGAGGTACATCACAGGGAGTGGACTTTGTGCTTTTAGAAGCCCACACCATTGCTAGTTAATTTTCTTTCTTTCTGCTCTGTGCTTGTGATCAAGTTCTCAGCTACTATGCCCATGCCATGCCTGCTGCCATACACCCTTCCATGATGATCATGGGCTTTAACTCTCTGGAACTATGAGCCCCAATAAACTCTTTCATTTAAAGTTGCCTTGATCATGGTGTCTCTTCACAACAACAGAAAGGTAACTAAGGCAGGTGTTTGCACAACTCCCTGTACTGGAGTGTTGAACTGTTGTTAGGGGTAACTGTGACCTTGTCAGGATCATCTTTCTCAAGTTTCTGGTGATATGTAGGTTTTTGGACCTCCTCCCTGGAGAAGGTGGCCAGGCATTCATGATTACTCTGGACATCTCCCCTGTTCTCATGGTACAATGCTGTTTGAATATGAAATGGTCCCTTAGGCTCACATGTTGGAACACTTGGTCCCTAGCTAGTGGTGCTATTTGGGAAGGTTGTGAACCTTTAGGAGGTGGAGGAATGAGTCGCAGGGACTGGCCTTGAGGTTTTATCCAGGCCCCACTTCTTGTCAGCTTTATTCCTGTGGATGTGGTGGGACTGCTGCTCCATGCCAATACTGCCATACCTTTTCTGCTGTGGAACAATGGTTTTAACCTGTAAAGATTTGTTTCTTGTACTTGTTTAATAAAATTCTGATTGGCCAGTAGCCAGGCAGGAAGTAGAAGCGAGGCAATGAGAATGGGAGAAATCTGGGAAGAGGAAAGATTCAGTCTGCAGTTGAAACCCAGACATAGAAGAAGCAAGATGAGGATGCCTCGCTGATAAAAAGGTACCAAGCCACATGAATAACACAGATAAGAATTATGGGTTAAGATGTAAGATATAAGAGTTAACAAGAAGCCTGAGCTATTGGCCGACCAGTTTATAATTAGTGTAGTAGACCTCTGTGTATTTCTTTGGGACTGAACGGCTGTGGGACCCAGTGGGACAGAAACCTCTGTCAACACTTTTCTGTCAATATAGACAGTGCCACTTCAAATGGTGAGCCAGCATGAATTCTTCCTTAAGTTTCTGCTTATTGGGTATTCAGTCACAGCAAGGAGAGAAGTAACGAAAGCAGATATGCTGAGCTCATGAGTGGTATAAAAGGGAATGACCTCTTGATCGACTGACAGGCATTTGTGTGCTCTGGACAAGAAAGATGAGCAAGAAGTGCTTCAAATTTGGATAAAGATCTTAAAGTTTTACATACATATTTACTTTACTTTTAAAAATCTTATATTTTTCTGGATTATAGAATGTATTCTCTTTTTCTCAATTAATACAGTATGTTAAACTTTCTGTTGGTGAACATATATAATCCCAGCCTTCCAGGATCTGAGGTGGGATGATAGCAATACATAATGAGATTCTGTCTCAAAACACCAAAAAAAACTCCAAACAAAATCAAAAGTCAATTGATCAAGCAAACAAAAACTTACCACCATTATAAAAGGGCATCTTGGAAGAATTTGTGTTTCTAAGAAGTAATTCAAGACCAAAATAATCACTGTAAAATGGCTTTTTGGTGAATTAAGGGATGACGCTTTTAGCCAATCCTTCATAAGGTTATTGGATTTCCTTTAGTACATGGATGTTACATAAAGCACATTACATTCTACCATAGTATTCTGCTGGCACATCTGTTCTCTCCCTTAGGTTGTGTGATTGCCTAAACACATGGCAAATTTAGGTTGTACTCAATAAGGCAAAGACAGAAAGTGGACTCAGTTGATCCAAACATGAATATGACCATGAGAGTGTTTTCAGAATGATGGTGACCCCGAGGATCATGGAGGTTTCGTCAGAGGAAATGTGATGACATGTGAACAATGACCACATTTGCGACTTTGGCCACAACACCCATATGACCACCATTCATAGGGCACTGGTGCTGAAAATGGTGGATTTGGAATCTTCCTTAGTCTCTGTGATAGTCAATCTCCATTATTAACTTGACTGGATTTAGAATTGAGAAGGTTGAGGCACATCTCTTAATGTCTCTGAGGGTGATGTTAGGGAGCACTAACTGTGGCGGAAGATCTACCCTGGATGTGGGTGGTACCATCCCATGGGCTGGGGGCCTGGACGGAATGAAGAGGGAAGAAGAGAAGCCAGCTAAGTGTGGGCATTTCTGCCTCCCTGCTCCCTGGGGCCACCATGACGTGAGCTTCCTTGCTCCATAACGTAGCATTATACCCCACTGTAATGGACAGAGCCCACTAAAACCTGGAGCTACAACCAACCCCTGTTCTGTTAGGCTGTTTGTATTGGGTGTTTGAGTCACAGTCATGGGATTGGCAGAGCATATCCTGTGTTGTCAGTAAAGGTTCTTAACTCTATTAACAAAATAATTTAGTAACAGAATTGGGAGGGCATATAAAAATGATTTTTATTAGTGTTTGAGAGAAAAACAATAGATCAGGTAAATACACACCAGGGAAAGGAAAGGAAGCAACCTTGAGGACTGAAGGACATTGTAAAAATGTCAGCAATAGGCTTAGAGGGAACTGAGGAAGCAGCCTGAGTGTGAATTATCTTGACCACCCACCTCCTTTTTGTGGTTGTTGTTTTGTCTGACAAAAGGTCTTCTTAACCAGGCTGTCTCACTAGGTAGCTGAAGACGATCTGGAAAGTCTTTCTTTATGTGGTATGTGTGTGTGTGTGTGTGTGTGTGTGTGTGTGTGTGTGTGTTGTATGTCTCCCTGTACTCTAGGTTGTGTGCATGTGGCAGGCCAAGGGGCAGAGGTCAACCTCTGTTTTCTGACATGGCCTCTCACTGGGACTCACTGATTAGTCTGGTCTGACTGGACAATGAGCATAGGGACTCTTCTCTCTGCACCTTCCAACACTGGAACTGCATACTAGAAAGCTGGACATCAGGCTGGGGCCTCGCTCGCACAGCAAGCACTTTGTTGACCGTGTCATCTCCCCATCCTCACTGTCTTTTATTATTATTATTAAAATGTAATGTGAGAAGTAACTGCATAGTCAAATTTCTTATTGACACAGTGGTAGAACTGATGAACAACTGGACTCTGCTGGAGGGAAATACTGGCTGCATACCATCCCAAAAGGAGGCTATGGTCTCCTACTTGAGGCTAGGGAAATAGTTCAGTCACAAATCAAGACTTTACACCTGCTAGGCAAGCACTCAGCCAACAGAGCTGTGTCTCTACCCCTGATGGTTTTCATCTTAAACAGACTGATCTCCCTTTTTAGCTAAGGAAATCTGTGTTTCGCAATCCCTGCAACTATCAGAGGAGGTCAAATTTGGGACCTGCGAGTCAGGTAGTCTGGGCCTGACTCTGGTCTTCATGTATGGCTTGACGAACAACTTCTGGAAACATTTCTATACTTTTAAAACCTTGTATNCTCTCTCTCTCTCTCCCTCTCCTCCTTTTTAAAGCTCTTAAATGGAGCTAAAACAAAACAACCCTATCTTTCCTGGGTTGTTCTATTTGCAAACTAAAAGGCTGATTGCCATCACTACACACACTCAGTTCTTGATGACTTGCTGGGGTTTGAGTTCTGGGGAGAGGTGATCACAGCTTCAAAGAGAATCAGGCCTAAATATCTGGTCATTAGCACGAAGGCCTAGGGTCCCAGGAACAGCTGCAGGTTAGCAAGCATAACGATCAAGCTTAGGAATCACTTGCTTCTCCTTATAACCACTCAACCTCATGAAGTACATGGAAGTTAACCAAACAAAGAGGGCTCTTCCAAGGCCCCATAGCCCATTCCATGGATGGGGATTGTTCCATTAAGATCATCAGTGGTAATACACCAGTGGAAATCTGCTTATTTCGTGCAGACCCCTGGGCCCAGCATCCCTGTCTTGGGAATGCTCATTTCTCCTGTTTAGGTAAGATGCTTGACCATACAGGAAACACCATGGAGTCAGATCAGAGAGCAACTTGGAAAAACCCTAATCAGCAACTCAGATAGGATAACCGGGCTCAGGTCAAAAATTCCAGAAAGCCCTGAAGTTGGTATTCTGATACCGAGATGGGTTCTGACCGTGTGGGAAACGCTCAGGCAGCCTTCTTGTACCTTGGGATGTCAAGCCATAGCACACAGCATCGCCCTCTCTACCATCCTGAAAACCGCTGGGTCAACACCATATTCTTGTGAGATCATACCTGTTAGAGGCGCTTACCCTCCCATTCCTTTATTACACTTACTAGAGAATTGTAATCAATACTTGCTTTTAAATAAAAATCAGTACAGCTGAGCAAGCCAGTGTGCCTAATTGCCAATTAAGGAGGAAAATGCCAGAAGGCAGCACTGGCTCACTTTTGGAGGTAGGGACCCAGACATACAAAAGTCTGCTCTCACACACACAAAAAAGGTGTGATAAATATTCCCCACAGGGGCGTAAAGAGCTCTTCGGGTTTAATGATGGACAGTACAGCAGACGGAAGGGAGGCTGAGGTTGTAGGTTAGGGTCGTGATAGACGAGCCAGGCGGCGTGGAGCAGGACCAGTGTCCTGTTTTAGGAGGCATGTCCCAAATAGAGTGCTAGCCTTATTACAGGGGGAAAAGTCCTTCAAGTTCACCCCACAATGGCCTCCCTCTGTGCAGCAGCTGTCTGTGGGAGGTATCAGAAGGCCTCACAACAAAGACATCTGGCCCAGTTTCGCCGCGGTCTCACCTCAGTGTGAGTTGTACATCTTCCCCCTACTGTTTGTTTCTTCTGCTCACTCTGCTTAAATGAAAACTCAACTTGGCAGAAACATTATGTTTCTATTCATCCTTTAGCATGCTGGACATAGGGAGCACTCACCACGCCTGTTAAAGGAAAACGCAGGGACAATGAGGCAGAGACTGGGCACCATGGGTGCCATTTGCACAACCAGTGGGAAACAGGCATCTGAAAACACTTTTGAGCTTGGCAAACCACTCACCTTTGCCATTAAGTGGCTTCCAGAATACACAGTCTGCCATGACAGATTTGAATGGGGACATTATTCATGAGGGTGAAGTATGTACAAATTGTAGCAAAATCCTGCTGGGAGAACAGGGAACAATGCTCAGATCAGCATTACAGTGCAACACGTTCTACAGGCAGCTGGGTGCTGCTAGCATAATTATTATCCCTGGACCTCATCACCTGGGCCAGAGTGCCAAGGGGGGTGGCTGCTGCAGGTGCAAAGGAATAGCCAGCTGGACGCTGTCTTTTAAAGATGCACTGTGATGTCTGCTTATTCTTATCCTGGGGTGCAGACGGAGCTGGCTCCTGCTAGCCAAATCACAAGGCAGAATGTGATGGTGCTGTTATTTAAGAGATCCTCTGATTAGTTCTGAAAATAACGCTGCTACTGCTACTGCTGCTGCTGCTGCTGCTGCTATGGAGAAGGAAGGATGCATCCTCCCTCCATGCCTGTGTCCTGGGGAACAGAGAGGGCAATACAGCAGGACAGGTCCACAGCCCCTTAGAGTGGACATCCCCAAGGCCTACTGTGTGTGTAGAGAGGACATGCTTCAGACCTAAAGCAGGGTTCTAAAGAGAAATATTTCACTGTCTTCGGTGACTTCACGATAGTTTGCACAAGACAGAAAGACAAACAACCAACAACATCAAACCAGGAGGGCTGGTGTATTCCCTAGAGGAACAAAATTGATAGAAATTAATGTTACAAAGGGCAGATATTCAACTGGATATGGTTGAGGTGGTCCAGCAATGTCTGTCTTCACACTGGACAGGCTGAGAGCCCTGCATCTGTTCGGTCAATGAGTCTGGACATCTCAGCAGCACAGTCTATCTCTGAAGGCCTGGAGAATTCCTGGAGAGCCATTGGCCTTCAGCCCACATTGGAAAACTGGAGAATGTGGATGTCAATGAAGGGCAGCATCAGCAACCAGATGGATGCACCGACCCACCGGGGATGAAGGCAGGCAGACAGCTTTTTTTTTCAGATTTCTTTATGTGTGAGCCTCCAAAGGAAGGTGCCACCCACTCTGGGGGAGGATCTACTCACTTGAGTTAGAGTTTCCTGGAAATGTGCTAACAGACTCATCCAGATATGTGGTCTTAGTTGACTTCAGATCCGGTCAAGCTGGCAATCAGGATCAACTACGGCCAGGGAAATTCCTGTGGTGCAGACCAAGAACCAAGGATTCTAAAGACTGTGCCAAGAACCCACTTCCTTCTGCCTTCCTAAAGGGACTCGGAGCTCTGTAGACCCACGGGTCCCTCCCTCTGACAAATGGCCTTCCTTGGAGAACTTTAGGAGGGAGCAGGCAACAAGAATATATGGGATCCCAAAGAGAATGGGCTTTCTAGCTTAGGAAATGTACGCAGGTTTGTTACTCATGACGATGTGAAATGTCTTCCATGTTGCCTTCTCTGCCAGGTTTCTGACTCTGGACCCTGTTAAACTATCTCGGGTCCAATGTCTTACTGTCAATCATCCCCACGAGGGGAGGAGCCATGAAGTGCAGATAACCTAAGCCCTCAAAGCCTGGTTCCCCTCCATCCACTTGTTTATAGTACAAGTTCAGCTCAGCTTGCAACAGGTACTGAAAACCCTACACATTTGAAGAGAGAGTCTTCTAGAATTTTCTAAACCTTTCTCATTCTTTTGGGGGTTTGTGGCCAAACTTTTGTGGTGGATATTTTTGTGTGTGTTTTAAAGATAAACAAAAATGGCTGGGGTTATAGCTCAGTTAGTAGATTTCCTGTTTAGCATGCAAAATACTCCTGGCTCAGTCTCCAGCACTGCATAAGCTGGGTGTTGATTCTGTAATTCCAGCACTCAGGAAGTGGAGAGAGGCCATTCCTAGCTATATAATGAGTTTGAATCCAACCTAAGATACATGAAACCCTGTCTCTAATTATATAGATGAATAAATAAATATGAGCAAACCAAGACAAACGGAATTTTATGTTTAATTAACACAAGTTGAGACCTGAGCCCAACCTGGTAACTGGCAGTTCAGGGATGCTCCCTGGAAGGACTTGGAAGCTGTGAATCTTCCGTAGTGTGATCTGGTAGCAAGGGCTCAAATCTACCCTTACTTAGCTGCTTTGCTGGAAAATGTGCACTTGTGGTTTTCAGCCTCGTCTATAACTGGGACTAATGCCACCAGCCTACTACCACAGGTACCCAGAGTACAAACCAGTACCTGTGACAACAGTAGGTCCATTGTGACACTCATGTAGCTGACTCTGTGCTGAGCCTCAATGGGCACTGATTCATTTAATCATCTTGGTCACCCCAGTGGGTAATACCTAGTTACCTTTAGCGATGAAGAAAGTGAGGCACAGAAATTATTTCACAGTAGTAGAGAAAGCAGAGCGCATCTTTTCCCCTGTAACATGTAACTTCCTTTCAGACTAGAGCCTAGCTCTGGTAAACAGTCACAAATCACCACCTTCCACTACTGGAGTCGGTACTGTGGGGAGGTGGGATGCTGGGGTTCGGCCAACTTATGCGCCTTCTCTGCAATGAGGGCAGAACACCATTCAGGACTTCACCCTGGCTTACCATGGCTTCTAGACACAGCAAAAATAAAAAAGCCTCTTGGTGCGAGTGCAACCTTAACCTGCTTCTTAAGCCCAAACCAGGGACTTGGGGGCTGTTTCTGAGATCGCCCTGCCGGAGGAGGGACTGAGGATACAAGGGAAGAGGTAATGAGGAGAGGAAGTGACGGTGGAGGGAGGATGCACGCTCATCTCTCTTGCAGTTTTCCCAGAGGATAACACGATCCATGTCGGAGGACATCATCAAAGTTCATCTTCTGAGACTTCACCAGCTGTTTTAGCACTGTGATCGGCTGGCAACTGCAGGCTCACAGGGCCCCTTTGGCAGATGAGGAATTCAAAGTATGGTGAGGTCATGGGACTAGCAGTACAAACTCAGCCCCGGGACCCCAAAGTATGCCTCCCTGCCGGAGCACGATTTATTTCCTTATTCTCTGATAAGCTTTAAGACGAGATATTGGGCATGACCTTTGCAATAAATCTATGTTTGAGTGTTGATTCCCTCCGTGGCCCCGGCTTAGGAGTGAGGGTCAGGAGTTCTTCTTTGCTAGTTTTGGCACCAACGCTAAGCCATTCTGGTGGAGGCCTTGTCATTTGCCTTGTAGTTTCCAGTCTCTTCCCTATGAAGCCCAGGCTTAATGATGCTTCCCTGCCTTCTGGGTATATAGTGAGGAGGGTTAATTAGACAATGTTTGCACGGGGCTTTGAAGATGAAAGCACTGTATAATTGGTATTACATCTCATCTCTTCCAGAGACCAGGAATGCTTCTACTTCAGGGAGTTTCAACGTGTCTTCACTTGTACCATTTACTTTAGGATAAAGCTTGTCAAGCACCAGTGAACTAATGATACCATGTCAAGAGCCAAAGAGAAAAACAAACAGCTCACACTAAGAACTACTTAGAACATCAGGAAGCAGCTGTCAGGGTGATGAGATGAGCCCACCCATCCAGCTGGGAACTGCCAGGAAGTACTTCTTTCTATGATACAGTCTCCAGCCCAAGGAGACCTACGTCGAGAAAGGTCCAGACTGCAGAGTACCATCCTAGATGGGAGAAACAAGGGAGGGTGTTTTAAAAGAACTGAGATGCAGGGCTTGCTGTGGGAGAAGAGGAGGCCAATCAAATGCCTTTCTTGGACAGTCTGGTTGTCTCTGTCTTTCCTGCCTCTGGTGGTATTGCAACCCATCAGTCTGCCCCTCAATGCCAAGCTCATCATGGTGAGCGCACAGCTTCTCAGCCTTCTGTGCCCTCCTCTTGCCAGGTTTTCACAAACATTTACTATGATCCTGAAGGCCCTTTATCTCTTGTTGATTTTTACTTTTCATTCTCACACTGACCTCTACGGAACTCTCTCCTCAAGAAGCTCTTGTAACTCCATCACACGCAGGCTAAGAAGCCTTCACTGCCCACAGGACCAGTTTCCCACACCAATCAATGGCATCCAACAAATTTTACTCAGGTAAATTCTTGAGGCCCATACTCTTGTGAAATTCTGAAATGCTCTTTGCCTGTTCATGTGAACCCTTGAACCCCAGCTGCTGGTGCTGTTATGGGAGGTTGTAGAGTGTTCTGGATGGAGGTCACTGAGTCTCTGGGGTAGACCATGAGGGTTTTCACTTGGTCCCACTTCCTAACCCCTCTCTACTTTTTGATCCACCAACATGTGAGATGCTGGCTCCTATTGCCACAGTTCAAACCTTTCCGAGTCACCACACATTCTCATAGGCACAATGGATTGTACCTTCTGAACCTAAGCCAAATTAAACTTCTGCCCTGTTACTGGAATTGTTAGGGTCAGAGTCCGGGCCCTGGCAGCCCTAACAAGCTAGGGTTAGCCCCTCAGTCTCCATGGGCCAATTAATTAGACAAGCAACAGCAGAAAGGAGAAAGATTTATTCAGTATGACCACTTTGGGAAGAGGAACAAATCAAGAGTTCCAGCAACTCACACCCGTGGTCTATCTTTTTGATATTGACATGAAGTTTAAGTTTAAATAGAGGGCAAGAGGTGTGCCTGTCTACACGGTCCCAGTCAAGATGCCCTGCCTATCCTTAAGGAATCGTTGTTCAGCTCCTACAAGGTGGCCTAACAAACTGTCAGTCTGAGAAATCACTTCTTGGGAGACAAGATTCCCCTCTAGCTGGCATCATCATCAGGTTTCAGTCTTTTTTTCTTCTCCCAGGAAGAGATTCCTAAGAAATTCCAGTTCCTTGGTGTCTGCTGTCTGTTAGCCAAAGGGGAAGAATAAGTGGCTCTCTTCTTGATTCCAGACAAACCCTCTCTAGTTGTTTTCTACTGGATATCTCATGACAGCAATAAGAAAAGTAAATAACACCCCACTAAAGGTTTTGTTCTCCTTTAAGAAAAAGAAGTCGTGTCCAGTGGAGGAATTTTAACATGGAAATGACATAAACCATCTCTGAGATTTAGGAGGATTTGAATTTTACTGGGGGGTGCAATCTGAAAGTGAGAAGAGATTGAGCGATGTCATTCAGAGGGAGAGGCCTGGTCTAGGAGAGAGACAAGACAGGAGACTTTGTATGCAGCGGTGGAAACAGGGAGGAAGAAATTGGGAAGGCCAGCCTGCTACAGTTTGGTGTCTGGGGTGGAGGTAGACAGGGTGCAGGTAGAGGTGAGGAGAAAACTCATGGATTTGGGCAGCTAGAGAGAGCATGTGTAGTGTTATCTAGGCTCGCAGGGGAGCTGTGGCTACTCAGGTCGGTTCTCAGCAGCTTGAGCAAAGTGAAGTGGGCGCCACTTTCTTCCCTGCTGAGAGTGTCATTAGAGCAAAGCATAGCAGCACTGATCTACAACTGCTGTACACAGAAGTCTGAGACAGGAAGGTCCTGAGTTCAAGGTTAGCCTTGGCTATGGAGTGAGATTCTGCTTCAGGGAAATGCCTGTAAATGTACCCAGGCTTGGTATCTTCACTTCTCAAAGTCTTCTGTAACTGCTGCCAGTGGTGGAGCTGAGACCCACCAGGTTTTAGTTCCCTGCCTGTATTCTTGGTGCATTTTTTCAAAGCGTCTTCTAGGTGCTTCTTGCTTTACATAAGTGGGTATGTCGCTATTTGCTAAGGAATCTCTTCTTTCATAGCATCGATCTGCAGGCCTGTGGGGGAGGTGAAATGCTTTTATTTTTACCATTAGGCAGTGGGGAACGGCTTCCTGGCCTATGTCTGGTGGAGTTAGAATATTGAATACCATTCCCTGGGGCCAGCTGCCTAAATTCCCCTCTCCTCCCTGGTACAGCTGAGAGGTGAACTGTTTGTTCTTCCTCCAAACACCCGCGGATATCTGGAAAGGAGATGTTTTATATGGCAGTCACATTTAGGCTCCATTAGCTTTATTCTGTAGGAGGATACAGAAAAAGTCCAAGAGGAACCCTGACTATTTCTTCCACAGCCAGGACAACAGATGTGGCCATTTCTTTCTCAGTTAAAAACCCAGACTTGGTAAACGAATTTGCTGGCCTGTGCTGGAGATCCCAGCAAATGTTTCATCCTGTGTCCTTGCAAAGAGCAAGAAATGACTGCTATGTTATTGTTGGAAGCTAAGAATTAAAAAAAATAATGTAATGACAAGTTCTCAGGGCAAATAGCAATGCTGGTTCTTCATAATACATGTCTGTCTTATAAAGAAATTGGGTTGTCTAAAAATTAAAACACACAAAATTCTAACAGTCTCAGTTCAATTCAAATTACATTTCAAACCATCTCTCCTTTTATGACATTTCTAGCTATTAGAAATTCATGATTAATTCCTTAAGCATTGGCTAAGGATTACTAATGCAAACAGCTTTAGAAATAGTTTACTACTTGCAAAGCATGGTACAAAATTATAGCTGATATTAGCTGCACCATGCAGACAACACCCACACACAAACACACACATTCACATACAGACACCACACCCACACACAAAAACCCCACACACATCCCCCCACACAGAGAGAGAGAGAGAGAGAGAGAGAGAGAGAGAGGCTCCCAGTGTCACAAAGCCCAGCTCTAGCATGGGCAAATTATCTGTGGAGTGATTTAGCATAAAACCTCCCTTCCATCTGTTTGGACGGCGGAGCTCATTTCCCTGGTGCTTAAGCTGTTAGCTTGCATGCAAATACTTGCTTCCAGGGAACTGAGGCCTGAGCTGCTTTGGGCCTAAATTGATTGCTGAAGTTACAGGACTGAAATGCCTCAGGTGAAAAATTCAGTCAAAAGAAAAACATTAAGACGACAGCTATGTAAGGCACGCTGCCTGACAGCCCGGGTGCTGGGGGATGGAGGAGCTGTGGCAAATAAGGTCAGTGGAATTAACATTCAATTACCCCTTGACTGTGAAAGGGCTGTCCAAGGGGCCAGCCACTTATCTGAAGAAATGACTGACGTCAGTCAGGTTTATCTTAGCCCCTTTCTATCCTTACAAATTAAAGATAGGTAATTGACTTTTACCCCCTCATCTCGACTCTAGAATGTTCTCTTTATTATTTGTAACTGTGTGGGTCTTGGAGTGCGGGAAATTGTATGACTGTGCGTAGTGCTGATGCTTGGTTTGTGCTACCTTAAAGAGAACAATCCCTGCCTGGGAACCCGTTTTCTTCTCTTTGTTTGTCCTCCTCACCAACTGCCTGGCTGCACATGGGCACTGATTCTGAAGCACTTGGTGGACATCCTCCTTTGACCCATAACACCTCTGAAATAGCCACAGTGCTTCCTGGGTGTTCTCAGATGTAAATATTGCTGTAGAGTCTACAAGGCCAAGCATCTAACAGATTTTTTTTTCCTTCATGGTTTGTTTTGCCACTGTGTTTCATCATCTGTCCCTGGTAATTAATTCATCTTCTTTGAGCGCCACATCACCAACACATTGCATGAGCAAATCACACATTAAACTATTTTCTCTTTGCTGTTAGCATCTAGCATTTATGCATATTCATGTGTGTGCACAAGTATGCATGGAGGTGTAGAGTACCTGTGCACAGGTGTGTGGAGACAAGGGTAACTTTGAGTGGTGCTCTTCAGGCATTGCATACCCCCACCCCATTTAATATGTGTTTGGGTGTGTGTAGGTTTAACACAATGTACATGTGGAAGTCGTATGACAACTTATGGGGGTCATTTCTCTCCTTCTATCATTTGGATTCTGGGGATCAAACTCAGGTCATTATGTTGGAGGATAGCTTGTGAGAGCTGATTCTATTTTACTGTGCTGGTTCCAAGGGACTGAACCCAGGTCATTAGGATTGGTAGCAAGTGCTTTTACCCTTTGAGCCATCTTTCACTCAGACTGAAACCTACTACATAGGTGAGGCTGGCTGCGCAGTGAACCCTGTAGATTCTCCCTTCTCTCCCTCCTCTGGCCTGGTGCTGTGGGACAATGGTCTGTACTCTGTCAATTGTATTTTAATAAAATGCTGATTGACCAGTAGCCACACAGGAAGTAGAAGTGGGGCAACGAGAATTCTGGGAAGAGGGGAGTTTCAGTCTGCAGTCCTCACCCAGCCTCAGAGGAACCCAGCCACAGAGGAAGCCAGACACAGAGCAAGCAAGATGTATGCCTCACTGTAAAAGGTACCAAGCCACGTGGCTAACACAGACAAGAATTATGGGCTAATAAAGGTTATAAGAGTTAATAAGAAGCCTGAGGTAATGGGCCAATCAGTTTATAATTAATGTAGACCTCTGTGTATTTCTTTGGGACTGAATGGCTGCAGGACTGGGTGGGACAGAAACCTCTGCCAACAGCCTGGAATTGTGAAAACCACTGTGGCTTTTATTTTTAAACTCTAAGTTTTAGGGACCAAACCCAGGTCTTCATGTCTGTGAGAGAAGAAACTCACTAGCTGAGACGGCTCCCCTAGCATTTTTGTTCCTTATTTTTAATTATACATGTGATCATGTGTCTGTATGTAAGCATATGCATGCACATGCCTTCAGAGGCCAGAGGAGTCAGAGCTGGAAGTATAGGCAGGTTTTTATTATTATTATTATTATTATTATTATTATTATTATTATACAGTGAGCACCAGACATTGATATGGGAGTCACCTCCCTTCTGTGTGCTGTGATTACCATTAATGAAAAAATGAACTGCCTTGGCCTGTTGATAGGGTAGAACTTAGGTAGGCAGAGAGGACTGGACTCAATGCTGGGAGAAAGAAGGGTGGAGTCAGAGAGATGCCATGGAGCCACTGCTGGAGATACAGACATGCTAAAACTTTGCCAGTAAGCCACTGCCATGTGGCGATACACAGATCAAAATTAAGATGTAAGAGTTAGCCAATAAGAAGCTAAAGCTAATGGGTCAAGCAGTGTTTTAATTAATATGGTCTCTGTGTGGTTATTTTGGTTCTGGGAGGCCGGGAGAACAAGCAGCCTGCTGCTACAAGACATGGATCCTGGAACTCGAACTCAGGTCCTCTGGAAGAGCAGTCCATGCTCCTAGCCGCTGAACCATCTCTCCATCCCAATTTGAGCCTTTTTACACATGCCTATGCACATTCTGGCCTCTGTTGTGCCTTTCCCAGGACTCCTGTACTGTGGGGCATCTCCTCACAAAATTCTACTCGCATTGTTAGATGGCTCATCAAAATGACTATCCACGCATTTGCAAAGTCACCCACTGTAGCAGCTCCTATTCCCACCCCAGATGATTCCTAACAATGGCTAACATCTGAACATTTATTAATGTCCAACATAGCTGTAAGTTGGTGCCTGTGGTTTGCAATTTTCTGAGTAGCCATCAATGAGAAGCTTTCTTCACCCCTCAGTCATCCAGAATTTTCTGAGTAGCCATCAATGAAAAGCCTTCTTCATCCCTCGTCATCCAGAATTTTCTGAGTAGCCATCAATGAGAAGCCTTCTTCATCCCTCAGTCATCCAGAATTTTCTGAGTAGCCATCAATGAGAAGCCTTCTTCACCCCTCAGTCATCCAGAATTCCCTTTGCTGATTTGAGCAATCAGCCTTTGTCCCTCTTCCAGCTGGGTTACCTTTCTTGTTTGTATTGATTTGCAAGCATTTCCTCAATCTTCTGGTGCTAATCCTTCCTTGGCTGCATGCAGTGAGATGGTATTTTGTCTCTCATCTGTCTGTCACTAGCTTTTAACCCTGTCTGCCATGCATTTGTGGAGCACGGATTTTCATCAGCTCTTTCCTTTTCTGTTTGCGTATTCTGACTTGTTTAAGAAATCCTCCCTGATCCAAGGTGATCAAGCAGTTTCCCCACCTCCCACCCCACTCATAGAGCTGCTTCTGCACTGAAGTTGTCAATCCATTGAACTTATTTTTTTCATATAGAATAAGGTTGGGGGGGCTGGAGAGATGGCTCAGTGGTTAAGAGCATTGCCTGCTCTTCCA
>LOJH01019424.1:9035-21228 GCA_001685095.1 Ellobius talpinus | reverse complement strand
TCTGCCTGCCTCTGCCTCCTGAGTGCTGGGATTAAAGGCGTGCACCACCACCTCCCAGCTGTCTCTAAGTTTTTAATAATCGTACCACATAGACTTTTCTTTCCAACCCATCAGTTCCCAAATAATTGGCACAGAGACTTAATATTAATTGTAAATGCTCAGCTGATATTTCAGGCTTGTTACTAGCTAACTCTTACATTTTAAATGAACCTATATTTTATATCTACTCTCTGCCACATGGCTCATGGCTTGTTACCTCATTTTCTCCATGTCCTGTTTTCTCTGTGTCTGCTGGTGTCTCCTCTGACTTTGCCCTTCTTCATCATCCCAGCATTCTTAGCTTGGTTGTCCTGTCTATACTTCCTGCCTGTCTGGCAGCCAGTCAGCTTTTTATTAAACCAATTTGAGTGACAAATCTTTAAAATAAAGAAAAGGATTATTCCACAGCAGTTTAGAAAGGTGCTGAACCATTAGTCTTAGTCTAATTTCTCCCAAATGAACCCTGGAGATCATTATTGGAAGTAGACAAATCACTAAGGCTCATCAATGTCTTGAAACCTGTTCATGTTGAAATGGAAGTTTCTAGAGCCAGACTTTGCAGACCAAATGTACTTCAAGGCTTTTGCTCCTATACCATGCTGCCAGTTGACCAGCATTTAAACAGAAGCACTTTACGTATAAATCTTCTGAATGAGAACAGCCTAGAAATCTGACATTGTAGACTACTCAGTACTAAGTGAACATGAAAGTATTATGTTCTGTATATTCACATTGGAATTCATTGTCTGGAAAGCTGCTCCAAAGTTTCCTTAATTTATCATTCATCATAAAGTAAGGACCACCTTAAAGACACAAATTCTGTCGCAACTCCCGGTAATTTTTACTTCACTTTGAGTAAAGGCCTGCAATTGTGAGATAAAGAAAGAATTCAGCATCTGAAAACGGTCATTAATCCTCTCCAACAACACAAACACACCTGAAGGAACGATCACTGTTGCTACGCACTACAGCTCTGCTGCAGATTGGTTCCCTGTCTGCAATTTGATTCTTTAGTTTGTCCTTCTGGAAATGAAGCTCATGGGTCTTTGTATCTGAATTACAGAGATCTTCCAATGAGGAACCAACTTCTAGGTTTTCTATTCAACAAAAATTAGGTGACAGCAAGGATGCTTATCAGTGAACACTGAAGAGGCCTAGGATATCATCCTAAGTGAGATTTCAAAAGAGGCTTATGAATTAATAAAAAAAATTAAAAAATAGGTTTTGTAGCTGTCCTGGTCTGGAAATGCAGGCCCAGACCCAGGGTTATGACTTGGCCCACCCAACATCCACCCCAGCTGCCATCTGTTGGAGCATGTGAAGGGGCCTGACCCGCAGACACAAAGCTGCAGGATCTCTATAACACCAGGCAACAACAGGATATCCAGGAAGAGTCCTAGTGAGGGCCCAACATGGATAGTGTAGTAGAAACTGGAGAACATGAATCACAACAATGAGTCTTTGCAGTGAACACTTGAAAGTAAAGAAGTATGGACAAAGGGGTTAAGTGTGTGACTCACTGTGCCATACTGTCGCTTCTATGACAAGGTTTTCCATTTTCCCCATGTTTTTCCTCTTAAACTTTATTTTCTTTGGAGCGGTGTTGTAGGGGAGGGTGGATATGAAGGGACAATAAGAAGAATGAGCTCAAGATGCATGATATGAAGGACACACTGGATAAATAAAAATAAAGTAAAAAAAGTAGGTTTATAAATGAATTGTTTGTAACTTTCATACATTTCTGTAATGATTCCTCTTTCTCATCCTCATGCTCCTTCCGGAATCCCTCTTCTCAATCACTCTCCCTCCTACTTTCTTGCCTTTTTATATGCGTGTGTTCAAGACCCACTCACTGAGTTTAGAGTTTCTTGCCTGCGCATGGGTGGGAGAATATTTGCTAGATGGAACAAGGACAACTTAGCTGTGGCTTCATTACTGAAGAAAATGACAGTCCATTGGCCAACAACTATTCACTTCCAATACTCCCTTGGGCAGCGGTGGTGTCTCATGAACCTCTTCCTACCCAAGGTAAAATATTGACAGGCACAATCTCTTTTTTTTTCCATTTTTTTGTGGGGGCTGGGGCTTGAGACAGGGTTCTCTGTAGCTTTGGAGCCTGCCCTGGAACTTGCTTGCTTTGTAGACCAGGCTGGCCTTGAAGTCACAGAGATCGGCCTGTCTCTGCCTTCTGAGTGCACAGATTACCACTGTGTGGCAACAGGCCCAGTCTTGAAAAGGTCTTTCAAAGGCATTCCCAGCTACAATGAGTTCACGACTACAATGGTTACATCATGTTCAGAAGACATATTTATAACTAAAACGGCCTTTCCCACATCTCTAATAAACAATGGGTGCCTTTTAAAAATATACGTGGGGCTGAATTATGTGCACATTTCCTAGCACATGTAGTAAATGGCTAAACAGGAGTCCCCAGCAAATTAGGCAAATTTGTACAAGACACAGGCATTATGGACCTTCCTTAAATGATTGTGAGCCATTGTAGGTGATATTAAAACAAAAGTGGTTAGGGGCTGGGGAGACGGCTCAGCAGTTAAGATCACTGACTGCTCTTCCAGAGGTCCTGAGTTCAATTCCCAGCAACTACAGGGTGTCGCCCAGAGTACCCGTAGTGAGATCTGGTGCCCTCTTCTGGCCTGCAAGGACACATGCGGTCAGAACACTGTATACACAATAAATAAATAAATAAATCTTAAGGAAAAAAAACAAACAAGAACCAGAAGTGATTAGATTAGGATTGAGTGAATGAAGAGAACTACCAACTTAAAATTCTTTGTGAAAGTGTGATATGCTAATGCCAAAAAGGAAAGAGGTTTTTGTTACAGTGTTGGATAATATAAGGGAAAGGTCTTAGGAGTTGAAATAGCTTTTCATCTTATTCTTTTATGAATGAAATAAAGAAACATAATTTCACATTAATCTTACAACTCTATTTTTGGGCAGGCTGTCTTTTGAAGGGAGAATTCAAACTATAATGGTAGAAGTGAGCGATCACACACAAAACACGGTTCAAATGTGCCCTGCGGTTTATGCATGATCATAAGATCAGGAGTCCAGCAAAAGGAAATTTGGCTATTCATTTTATCACACATTTTTCCTTCTTTTTCAATAATAAAATAAAGGATAATAAGATAAAACACAAACTAACACACTAGAGTTGGGCAAGACAAATGGAAAAAAGTCCAGGAAAAGGCACAAGAATCAGAGGCCCAACTTGACCTCACCCTCAGGCACCCATTAAAACAGTAGACTGGGAGCCATACTGTCTACACAGAGGACCTGTGCAGACCCGTGCAGGCTCTGTGTGTGCTGCTTCAGTCTCTGCGAATCCATATGAGTGCTGATCAAGTTGATTTAGAGGGCCTTATTTCCTTGGTGTCCTCCATTCCCTCTGGCTCTTAAAGTCTCTTTGGCTCCTCTTTTAGGAATTTGATGGAGACAGTCCATCTAGAGTGGTTGTACCAAGGTCTCACTCCCTGCATACTGTCTGTCTGGCATCTCTGTATTTGTTTCCCACTGCTACAGAAGGAAGCTCTCTGTAGAGGCTGAGCCATTACCACACCTTTTTCTAGTGAGGCCCACACCATCATGTGAGTTTTAAGCTCATTTGAATAAACCACAAACAAAAGAAACTAGTGGGAGCTAAGCCAAACTCATCTGAACCTTTACATTAATCTCTCTTTGTATTAATTGCTATTATTGACTTCAAAACTGTATGACACTAGTAACCATATGACATTGCAGAGAAAGGCCGGGAAAGGGAGCATGAGCTATTTGGTGCAAGCTCCTTCCCCTCCTAAGTCTAGATTTCTCAGTTATGAAACACAGGTAAGTGATTCTGCAAAATAGTCATTAAGATGAAATGAGAAACATATGGGCAGAGACAACAGCAGTTTAGTATGCACTCAACAATAATTTACTCCTTTCTTCTTTCCTTTCCCTACCCCCAGTACTCCATAAATGCTAATAACTAGGAGGAGGGACCCTGAAAGATGATAGACATCAGAGAGTCATCCAACTAAATGGGATAAGCATAGGAGAGTGAGCCTCTGCTAAACTGTCATCAAACTTTCCCTATACTTTTCTATTCAGATTACTTACTAGAGTCTAAATTACATATTATAGTCACTTTTGATAGTTTTAACTTAATCTTTTCTTCCCATGCACATTTAAAAGTTTTGAATAGAGACCTAGCTGACCCCTCTTGGGAGTACCTACCAGGCCTTGGCACAATGTGGCCTACTAGGTAGGCATTTAAAAATAGCTTTTGTTAATTGACTGACATCACAGAAGAACTCCATTCAAACAAAAGGCTATTGTATTGCATTTGGCAAATGAGGTCCATACCATTACTGTGAATTACCAGAGGTACAACAGATATATTAAAGCCATAATGGGAACAAATTAATTAATAGAAACTAATTAATTCTCCCCAAATACCTGGAAATGTACTTTAGAGTTAAAATAAAAAGAATGTGGAAGTAATTTGACTACAAATGTCCGATTAAATGCTAGCATTAGAGAGGGGACATCCCCTCGGGAATTCTAACTCTTATTCCGATGGTAATTTAGAACCCATCAAGAAATTTTTCAAAGTCTTAACTAAACAAGATTCCCATCTCAAACAAAAGAGTGGAAGAAAGTGTCTGTAAACGTTACACAATACACCACACCATAAAATATTGGAAGCTAATCCTGTGAAACAGAAGGTTCCACTGCAGAATTGTCTGTTCTCCAGGATACCATGCAGGTAAGCCTAGAGGCACCTGGCGAATAATTCATCTTACCTGCATTAAAATGATTTTCTGTTTCAGTTAGCACATTTCCAGTAATTATTTCAAAATTATTTTGACATTTGAGCCTGAAAATGTAAGCCACTGGAGCCCAGGATACACAATATACTCTTTGCAGCATTTCTCATTACTGGTAAAGCCAAATTTATCAATCCAATTCATTTACCAATCCAATCTGCATTTCTCTTGATCTATCAAAAGTGAATATAATATGTAATTTAGACTCTGTAGTAAGTAATCTGAATAGAAAATGTGCTTCTTTATTGCATGTGCATATTTTGGCTTCCATTCTCTACAAGGTTCCCAAAGCCACCACTAATGATCAAATTTGTACACACCATCACAATTAACACAACTATTAAGGAAACACCCACACAAACACATGCATGCACACACACCCCACACATCTCACTTATGGAAATGCATTAACATCGATCAGTAACTTTCACAAGAAAATCAATGCCAAATAGGTGTTGAGTATCATCAGGACTCTGTAAATGTAGCCTAAGCAATGCTAACCAAATCTCTGTCTCAAAATTAATTTTTTCAATTACTAATTAGAACTGGTACGTTAGTGTCAAGAAAGACAAAATAATTTTACTTATTAATAAGTTTTATAAACCATATTATATATTAAAGAGTAATGGGTTTGAGTAGAAAATATTATACAAATGATAGTTAAAGTAGATTTTTTGAAGCCAAGATAGTAAAACACAAAAGTGAATGATAAATAATGAGATGGTATTGATGAGATGGTCCCAGTAACTCCAGGTAATAGAAATATTTCTTGCAAATACCCACAGCCTGGAACATAAAGGAGAATTTTATTATGCGTGAGCAAAAATTAGCTAAGAGAGTGTTTGGTGGTAGTCGGGGTGGGGGCAGGGTGCAGACAGCCGACTCACAGTCCTCGGATAGACGTAGTTTGAACTCAGGAAAGACTCTGGAAGAGTTTTAAGTGTCCACTAAGGTCTGGTGCAATTTGGTAGATTTTTCTTTCTGATTTCTCCACCTGACAAATAAGGGCTGAGTTAAGAGGATACTAAGTGCTACTCTGGAAGCAGCAGATGGTCGTAGATATGGAAAAGACAGGTACAGATGGATAAGAGCAGGTGCACCGTGGGAACATCTTGGGAGAAAGGAAGACAGGAGTTACAAGGAGTTCTCCATGTTTAGGGTAAGGGAGGGGTGAAAGGGATTCTGTAGTTTTGATGGGGCACCTCCACTGGGAGAGGTGGGGAGAGAAGGACAGGATGATGACACAGCAAACACCCCCATAAAGCAGGATTTGATGTCTCCTCCCACCTTAGAAATTATACATGCTATACTCTAGTCTTCTGGATTCTTTGAACTCTTCTCTCGAATAAAGCAGATCTGACTTCATGAATGGCCTGTGGACAAAACAACTTACTATTTAGAAATCTTCTATGTATTTCCCTCTATAGCAACATTTTATGTATGAAAATAATTTTCTATGTAACAATTGTATACTCTACTTACACTATCATGCAAAGAGAAAAAAACAAGTCTAATTTCAACTGCATATAAATCTTGCGATTTATGTCATTACAGGTTGAAATCACTTTCAAAGAGTTAAAAAAAATGAATTTCATCCCGATTAACTTCTGAACTTTGTGGCTGACAGTCTTATAAAAGTGATCTCATAACTAAATGAGAATGTATTCTGAGTTCTTGTTAAAAATGAAAATAATACAAGTCTCAGTAAATCACCCATCAAAGTTCCTTTTCTGCTGGCTCCTTCATTTTCAAAAGCAGCTGGTCTCCACCTCATCCATCACAGGCAACCTCCCTTTGAGGTCCAAGAGGGCAAGCCGGACCCAGGGAGTGGGCCTTTTCCAAGAAAGGATACGATTGTGGTTAGTTTTTTTTTTCAGACCATTATTTTCTTCAGTTGTAATAATTTAAAGCTTCATCTTACTTATTAGTCTAAAGTGTCTAAAGTGGAAAACAGATGTCCCATTATAACGAAGTATATTTGGGACCATTTCACCGACAGCATAAGCTTGTTTTGAAAACCATACTCATTATTTTACCTGCCTGCTTTAAGACACCAGAGGTGAACGGGAGAACCTGCCCCCGGTGTCACGTGACCCTTTAACCCTTTTTCTCTCTGTGCATCTCTTTAAATATAAACAAACCAGGCAAATCTTTCAGCAATCTAATTTAAAAGGAGCGGAGTTCTTCAAGGTGCAAACTGAAACTAGCAAGTCGCAAAGTACAGCCAATTCCTTTTCGTTATCAAAGGAAGAATGGGGTAGACCTGAGTGGCAGTTTTCTCTGGGACGGAAATATTCGCGCTTGTAGGGAAGCTCATTAAGACAGGAACTAAACAAGCACACTAGGCTCTGGAAGTGTTTGAAACTGACCAGATTCTCTTTGCTCTTCTCATCCCCAAGAGTAAAGACACAGGAAAGACTAGAAAGTCACTCACAGACAAGCCAAGTTGCAGAAGACTTTTTTTAAAACTTGAAAATAGATTCTTTCAGACAGTACATCCTGACCAGTTTCCTCTCCCTCCGCTCCTCCAGGTCACCCTGCCACCTCCCTTCTCCCCAGATCAACTTCCACTCCGTTTCCTTTCAGCAAAGAGCAGGCCTTCAAGAGATGACAGCCAAACAAGACAAAACAAGAGCCACAGAATATGACAAGGCAAAACAGGACAAGGAGACTCTAAACTAAGCCCAGCTGATGGAGAAAAGCAGACCACCAAACAGCTTCAAAGTAGCAGAGACCACCCTAACTCCCTGGATGAAGCAAAGAACTGCGTAAAAGAAACAGAGCTTTGGGGCGGCCTGAAGAGGCTCACGCCAACTGAGCCACCTGCGGAAAACAGACATTACACCCTCTTGAGCTACCTGCAGAATGTGACCTCTGCCCATGGTTTCAAGTTTTTACAAGCTGTCACTCATGCTGTGGTGGGCTTTGGCGATGCGGTTGTCTTGAGTCATTTCTGCTCCCGGTTAAGTAATGTCTCACCCATAACCTGTAACTAACCCTAATATGCTCAAGGGTTTAGCAAGTAGGTCTTTGGTGGTATCTGTACTTTGGTCTGTCACTGGTCCTCTATCTGGGATGAAGGTTTGTTTCTATTTCTTTGGGAGAAGTATCACCCAACAGGCAGTTAGGTACCCATACCTCTGAAGCTCCCAGACTCATTATTGTTAGCCAAATGCAGATAGGTGTAGGAAGGAGCTACATTCATTCTGATGTCGGATCTTGTCTTGCAGCTCATGGTCAAACCACACTTCTGCTATGTTCATGCATGCATCATAGAAGCTTAAAGGCACTTCCCTCTCAGAAGTCTCCACTAGATCTAATTGAGTCTTCATAGTTCAGGAAATTGGGGTTAAGATTATCATTTGCTAGATAAAAACTAAACAGCTAATTCATAAGAGAAACAGTGTATCTAAAAACATAAACTAACTGGATGTGTATGTTGACATGTGGAATTTGGTTGTCTGTTGAGTGTTCCCATTGCTGCCCTTATTTAGAGATCTTTGTGGCTGCTTCTCCTTTGCAATTTCCTTTCTACTGAGGAGGTTGATTTAAAAGCAATGCTTGCAGCACGCCAGCTTCTAAAACGCTAACAAAAAGACCATACTAATCATGGAAATCTCCCCCAGGAATTCTGAAATTAGTTATAATATCCAAGCCCACTTTAACTGGGTAATATTTACAACTGCATTCTTTTTCTCCTTCAGTGATTAAAAAAATAAAATCCTTCTAGTAAAATGAAGATGTAAATCACGCTGTCATTCCCAATCTCAGAGACATAAGTCACACAAACAAATCAAATCAGAGAGATTAGTATTTGGCATTGACTTCAGCTCTGAGTCAAGATTTTTTCAAGGTTTTAAAGTGAGCAGTTTTGCTTGTTTGTTTTTAATATCTGGTGCCATAATTGATGTAAAGAAAAGGCGCTTTTTTCTTTTAGAAGCATTTAGAAATTTACATAAGACTGCGAATGCACATTCCACTGCCTAATATTATGGTAAGCTGCTAAGTGCTTCTTGTCTCTCTCTATTCAAGAGAAAGGAAATCTAAAATGCTAAAGCAGTGACTGACAGCCCAGGCTAATGTTAATCCCAAACCACTGGCAACTGTCAAGGCGCTTATGCAGAAATAGTTTCTATCTACTCCCAAACTGACACAGGTGCTCATTTCGGTTCAATGTTCATTGAGCAGAAACAGAAAGGCTTCTACCCAATACAACTTGTGCAGCATTCTGTCTATTGATGGAGAATGCTCTCTGGCCAAAGTTTAGGACCAATTTTTACTGGGACAAAATGAGGCCCCAGTTTGTAGAAGTATTCTATGTGTAAGATTTAGTAGCTTCACGGTAAATCAGCTTCTGGTCCTAGCAGGAACTCTCATTGAATCTTCAGGCATTCACTGATTAGAAATGTGTACCTGATTTGTTTGCAAAGGGACAATTACAATAATTTTATGAGAGAATTATAATGAATTGAAGTAAACCAATTTAAGCCAATCAAAGGAACAATTTACATATTATTCAGAGTTCAAT
Organism: Ellobius talpinus; assembly: GCA_001685095.1. Classification (NCBI taxonomy): domain Eukaryota; kingdom Metazoa; phylum Chordata; class Mammalia; order Rodentia; family Cricetidae; genus Ellobius; species Ellobius talpinus. Next base: position 11,832 of record LOJH01019424.1, on the reverse strand, counting down.
AATGGCAATCTGCTTTTAGTGATTAAATACAATATGTATTAATTCTTATTTCTTCCATATTTAGCATTTTAAAATACTCATCAAGAACTCAAAGCAATATGCATAAAATTACAGAGTAGTTAAGGATGTATTGGATATCTTCTGTGGAGGGGAATCTTTTCAAGGATATTTGGCAGTCTTTGAATTTGTTTACTGATAAAGATATAGAACAGGTAAAGATGCATAGGACTGATGTGATTTAATCAAGCCAGTAGGGTGTTTTCTGCATACTATGAGGCTAGAAGTATGTGTATAAATGGCTTTTGGAGGTCCTGAGATAATCAGTTTTGTGAATTCAAGAAGTGAGACAATTATCAGATGAGATAGGGCATTTTATGGTTGTATATAAGAAGTGAGACAATTATACTCTGAAAGAATACTACTTTCATTTCAAAATTCTCAGAGCACTCTAAGGTGTCATTTGTGCTGTAGTTTGAATAATTTCCTACTACGTTTGGTGCATGGTGACACACAGTTGGATCCACAGTAGATTCTTGCTCCTTTCCATCATAAAGAGAAAGACTGATAGAAAGAGAAGAGGCTTCGTGTAGTGTTGCGTGAAAGAAAAAATCCTCTGAGTTAGGTATTGTAATAATTAAAATGCAGTGTAAATTTTCTTAAGCTATAGTTCTTGACAGAGTGAATTGGAAAGCTAATTAAAATATAGTCTGGCCCAAACCTGAGTTTCAGTAGACTTGAGGACCAGTTTCCCCCCCAACTACATTCTAATGCAATCCTAGCTGACTGTGATGTTGCAGAAGCCCTACTGCAGGGCTAGAATCCTTACTGTAGCTCATGGTGTGGCTCCTCTTTTTCATGTGCAAACTGAAATGTTGCCCTTCGGAGGTGTGAGGGAGCCTTTAGCGTTAAATACTTCATAATTCCCTGACTCTGACTCACTGGCCAGATGTGGACCCCAGAGCTCCATCCTTCTGCTCTGTTATAGGATCTCCTCAGTGCAGTCGGTAAAGTGTAGAAGCCACTTACTCTTCAAACATGATTCATTCCCCTTGACTGCCCCACAAGAATGATCCTTGAAGCATTTTAATATTTCAGCTTTTGAATGGATCGGAGGACTCAACGTAAATATGCACTGTCACATAGCTGGGTTGTGGCTGAAATAACGATTGCTGACATAGCTGAGGATTTCCAGTTGGAAGGGCTGTCAGAAAAGGTTAGAAGAATATGCTTCACTTAAAAACGTTCAAAAGTAAAAAAGAAAAAAAAGATGGAGGACATCCATAAAGCAAATTGACTTTTTGAATAAATTAATTTGGTATGTTCAGATATGACAGTCACAAATGATTTTATGCTATTCTTTTACTTGGGAAAATATTATAGTCCTCATCATCAATGTCTCTTCCCATTTTTCTCCTAATGAGAACTACAATGCCCTCATAGGAAACATCTCTCCTCTCTTTCCCTCAAGTCCGTTGTATAGCAGACATCACCGTCAGACATCAGCATCATGGTCATGGCTCCATGACACTTGGACATTCTGATCCTGCCTGCACCAGCAACCTCTCAGAGTCTCAGAACATAAGGCAATATTCAGAACGCACTAGAATTTAAATTTCATGAGATAGGAACACTCAAGATTAAAGGTAGCATATTTTTGTCTGCCAATTCAGAATTTTTTCAACAGACTGTTTTTCTAAAACATGAAAGTAAATATGATTCTTTTAGTAATTTTCTCAACAGCAGCTAACACTATTAACAATTTCTACAGATCTTGTATGTAAACTCTAGGCTCATCACAACTGTAATTCCTTAAATGACTGTTATCTTCATTTTATAGTCGAAGAAATCAAACCAGAGACTCTAAAATAAACATGTAAACCATGCATGATAATAAGTGATGGAGCCAAATTCAAACCTGAGCCTTCTAACGATAGAACTTCTGCTAGGGAAGGATCAGCGACCTGCTCACACATATCACTAGTGAACATGCATATACAGTTTTGTAAAACTATCGTTTCTAGGCTTTGGCGGTCCCAGTTCTGTGAATAATCCACCAGCTTCAAAACCATATAGACACTATAAGGGAGGTAGTTTGAATGAGGATGAAGCACAATGATTTTTGAAAATGAAAATTATTTCTCCTCCCAACCTGTTTTGACATCTCCCGCATCAATTTGAAAGGATATCCGAACCAGTCTGCTTCCAGAGGAATCAGGGATCATTTTGTTCATAAACTCTTCTAAAGTAGACTAATAGGATAATTTACCAGGTCAAACTCTTGATGGCTTAAGTGCCTAATTTGTGCAGGCAATGAGAAAATGCATACATGTTCTATCTTCTGTATGGCAATATAGTTATGTTATATAGCTCCACTTAGCTCTGGTAGATCAGTATTGGAGAGTGAGTTTTTTCATTATCATGTTTAAATTATTCAACTATTCATGAATTCTGGAGCTTTAGATGAGTGGTTGCCAATCAAGGAAGTTGTAGTGTCCATAAAGGGCACTCCCTTTCAGCAGTAGCTCACTGTGGGTCTGATGGTGCTGGGAGCACTTTGGATGCATTATTTCATTTAGTACTCACACAATCAAATCAAGGCAGTGTAAATTTAGAAATCTTAACAGCTAAGGAAATAAAGGCAGAGAAATGATGTCATTTTTCCAAAGTCACGTGACCATAGCTTGGTTTTCTGAAGCTTTAAATCCAGCTCACCCATTTAGAAGCAGAGTGCATGGCAAGTGACCACACACTTCTTTCTTTCTTTCTTTCTTTCTTTCTTTCTTTCTTTCTTTCTTTC